>JAEIIG010033781.1:86-25601 GCA_018904695.1 Drosophila parvula
GGTATAACGACGTAAAATCGTCGGTCCCTTGAAAGTCGCTATAACCGGACTCTACTGTATCTGTATTTTTTTTTATTTAATTGTTATAGTATTATTTGGGTCGTAAGTGTTTTAAAAGTGGTATTAAGAAATAATATAGTATTTTCTCTTTTACTCTTTTACACAATTCAAAACCCTAATTCATTTTTCTATAAAACTTCTACACAATTTACTTTATAAACAGACTTTAGTGGTGCTAAAGACTGCTTGTCTATGCCTAAAGCATTCATATTGATAAAAGGAAATCCGCATTTTATCTTTGAAATAAAACTATCAATGTCTATTATTGCTTGATAAGTTTGTAGGTAGTATAAACTGGCGATAAGTGGTAAAAATTAAATGATATACAAATGTATAGCTTTTGATGGGACATATAAGTAAATTATGGCTTCAAGTGTGCAAAAAAAAAAGAAACAAATTCAGAAATAGAAAGAGTGTTATCACAATGAGTAGCAGCTTGTCATGGAAGAAAACAACTGTTTTTAGCAACTGAACATAAAAAAAAACAGTTTTCTATCATAAATGTGTGGTTTTGTTACCATTTTCCTTGGCCATTATTCAGAAATTCAAGAAAAGAAACAGTTTCTACGCAAAAACCAGTAAATATTTAAAGACACTTTTAAGATCAGAGATTTTTTCAGACTAATTTTTAAAATAAAAGTCTAATTTATAACATTTGTAAACCGGTTTCATTCTGCGTAAATTTTTTAAGAAATAAAGCAAACTCCCACAACTTTCTTGCATTTTTGTTCTGATTTTTCAAGGGTTTTAGAGATCCATTTATGTACATACATACAAAGGGTTCCCAAAGCGGGTTAGAAGCATTCAGCACAATTGAAAGTAAGGGCCCAACCGTCCGACCGGGCGAAGCACATTTAAATTAACATTAATTTCATTTGCTGCGCCGTGATGACGTCGACAACTTTGGTCGCACTACGCAGTTGACCGCCGGTGACTTGAATTCTAATTGGAAGCGCAGCCAAAACAAAGAGCGTACCAGTAGCAGCAGCAAGAACAACTGCGACAGCAGATTGGGGAATTATGCCAGACACGCGATTATCGCCCGAAAAAAGCTATGCTGGTCTCTTAATTGAACTGAATTGGATCGGGAATGGGAATAGAAATCGGAATTAGCGGCAGCAACACGACCAGCGCGACTGTCAACCAAATCAAACTGCACAAACAACACGCAAGTCACCTTTGGGCTTAGTCAATGGAATAGTGGAAGAGAGAGGCCGATCGCTAGACGAGAGAGCGCCACCATACTCTTCCACTGCCCACATGGCAGGCCCCAACGAGCGAAAGAGAGAGAGGAACGAAAGGGGGGCATTGCTGGTGGGACAACTGGCAGCTGCAACGTTAGCAAAGTTGCGTCTGTCCAATTAACACTTTGCCACATAATTAAATTGGACATTGTGGCCGCCTTTGGCGCGCTGATTCACAAATTTGAAATGGGAACCGAAACTCACCTGGCAATACCGTCGTCGTGACTACCTGCCAGAGCTCGGCTTGTCAAGCAGGTGTGTGAGCAGGCCCTCTATATACCGTCGATCGGGTGCCAAGGCAGTTCAAGTAGCTGTCCTGCTTATACTGCTGGACCCTCGCTTTGCGAACCGATGTAAACAACGGGGCTAAAGAGTAACAGCAACAGTTGTGCCCAGCGATTAGTCAACTGGAAACGGTTGCCGAGAGCAACAGCAACAACACAACACGCAGAACGACGACTACGGCGGCCGCACCAACCGAAGAAGAAGAACAAGAACAGAGCGCTTGGAAAAATGTTGAGCGGGGATAAAAGAATAATCGTTTAATTTGCCTAAATTGGGTGCCCGTGAACAAAAAGCTGTGTTTAATTAGTCCCAATCAGGGCGGCCGTCGCACAGGAGGTGCTCATTTGCCATACGCCACTTAGTCGCCATGGAACCGAGAACGCGCCGCTTTGGAAGCGGACACCGCCCAGTTCTGCTGCTCGGCCTCGTGGCCATGTGTTGTTCGCTGCCAGGAGTGGCGCCCGCTCCGGAGGAGAACCCGGTTTACTACTACATCGGTTGCTACACTGCGAGGACGGATTTGCTGAAGGAATCCGTGTACGCCAAGACCCCACAGACCTGCATCGAAATTTGCGAGCATCAGGGGCACCAGTATGCCGTCCTGTGGACGGAGAAGTGCTTCTGCGCGAACGCCCTCGAACCAAAGGAAAAGCAGGACGAGCAGTTGTGCAACACGCGCTGCCTGGCCAACAAGGCGCAGTACTGCGGCGGCGTTGGCGTCCACTCGTACTACTCCACCACACCCACCAGGCAGCCGGCGCCCCATCATCTGCATGTGGCCAACAAGACCGAGAATAGCCTCACAGTCGCCTGGGATGCCTATGAGCCGAGGAAACTCCTTCTTGCAGGAGCAGCGGAGGCAGTCCTGCCGAACCAGCAGCTGGCCAGCTTCCTGATTCGCGCCCAGGTCCTGAACACGTTCTCATCGCTGCCCGCCTTCCCCCAGCCCGAGTTCATGGTGCAGAGCTCGGAGACTAGGTTCGAGCTCACGGATTTGCAGCCAGCAACGCTGTACAACGTCAGCGTACGTGCCATCTGCCGGGAACAGCCGCAGGGCGAGGCTGAGTGCGGCCAGGCCACGCTGCAGTCCAGCACAGAGGTGGGTCTACCTAGTCCTGCTCCGACGCAGCCCAAGATACTCAGCCGCAACGATCGCACCATCACCGTTGAGCTCTCACCCATCCGAAATGATAATGGACCAGTGAGTCAGCTCCTTGTCATTGTGGAGTATGTGGACAACGCGCTGAGCCAACCCTTCGATGCCCAACTCTTGGGCAGTTGGCAGAAGGCACAGCAGGATGGCCTTCCCTACTACATCGCCGCAGAGCTAGATTACGACCGGCCGGAAGACAACCGCATCCGAAGATTTGTGGTGGGCGACGGCAAGCGGTATGGACGCTATCAAAATGCACCCTTGGAAGAATCCAACGCCCATGTGCACATCAGTCTGGGAGTGGTGAGTATGGCATGGCCTCGAAGCAGAACTTTACACTAAACTGCTGCTTCTAGGTGAGCACCCTCGAGGGCGTGACCAAGACACTGTACAGCCGAGGCACCCACGACCAGCACGTGTCCTCGCTGGACGACTTCAGCTATGCCACCTTCGACAAGGGCCAGTCATCGGTGGTCGCCTTGGCCGTTACCTGCGTGATCTTCGGCACCTGCCTGCTGCTCAGCCTCATCGCCTACTTCTATCTGCGCTACAAGACCTGCCGCGGCCGAAGATTAACTAGGCGCAATGGCCACGAGATGACACTGCAGACGCCAATCATTGAGAGAGAGAACAATGGCTACCTGGTGGAGGACGAACCACTGCCACATTCGCCGGAAAACTTTAAGAATCAGCTGCAGCAGCTGGTGGAGGGATTCGAGCGGATACCGAGGAATGCCTTGCGCCTCAACGTGAACGATGTGATCGGGGACGGACGTTTCGGCGAAATCATAACGGGAAAGGTGGCCGCGAACGACACTATGCGGGAGTGCACCCTGCACGTGCTCTGCCTGGACGACCTGAACGGAGTTACGCAGGCGCAGTTACTAAGGGAGATGCGTCAGCTGGCGCATTTGAAGCGCCAGGAGCACTTGCTGGACTTCTACGGCGTGTCAGCCAGTCCCGACTGGTTCTACCTAATCTTCGAGCAGCAACGCGTGAGTCTCAAGCGCAGGCTAGTGGAGAGTCGCCTGATGGCCCCTTCCCCGCGCCTCACTTCACTCTCCGAGCAGCTGGTGCTGCAGTGGATCTACGAGCTGGCCAGTGCCATGTCCTATCTGACCAGCTGCCGAGCAGTGCATCGTCAGCTCTGCTCACACAGTATTTTCGTGACCGGAGAGTCCAAGCTGAAGTTGAGCGTGTTCGGGCCGCTGCAGTTCATGAACACCAGCAGTCGCCAGCAGCCGGACTACAGCAGATGGCTGGCCCCTGAGGTGCTGCGCCACCAGCAGTATCACTCCGCTCGCTCCGATGTGTGGTCCCTGGCCTGCGTCGCCTGGGAGTGCTGCTCGCTGGGCGGTACTCCCTATGCCAACGTCGTGGCCAGCAGCCAGCAGCTTCTCGAGGCCATTCGGGCAGCTGTGCGTCCCGCACAGCCGGCGTATGTCTACGGGGATCTGTATCAACTGCTGCTCAACTGCTGGCAGCTAGAGCCGAGCGAGCGGAGCAGCTGCGAGGACGTGGCTTTTGGCATACGTCAGCTGATGACCTCACCGCGCCATGCCCTCAGCTTCGATCGAGTGGCGGGCGGACTAGACACCGTGCCCCCGTACCTGCCGCAGCTGGAGACGATTGCATCGATGGGTTGAGAGGAGGTGTAGCCGAATAGAATAATTAGCCTTAGTCAGAGAGACAGTAGATTTCGGTTATGAGTCACTCTCTCCCGCTAAGAGAAAGAATCTCTCGATAAATAAGTATGTTTGCATTTTGATTTTGAATGTGAGTTTGCACGAAATTAAGTAAGCTTGAAATTGTTGTATTTAAAAAGATCCTTTACGTTTTGACTATTTAGTTGTTCTTAAAAATAAAAATAGATTTTAGGCTATCCTTTAACGTATTGTTTTACGAATTATTTGTTTAGTTCAGTATTGTTTTGCTTTATTTTTTTTGCAGTCTTTTAACCAACATCTACTGCATATAGGAACATAATTCCTAGCATTACTTTTATGTAAATATTTACATTAAATTCCCAGCAAATAAAGCCGCTTTATGATCGCATCTGTGGGGGGAAAAAGCTAATCTATAACCCAAAGCGAATTCAGTGCGACTTTCCCCAATCAAAACAAAGTTCAATCGAATGTGCTCGATAAAGAGCGAAAGATAAAGGCAATATATGAGTAACAGAGCGTCAGAATTGTGTAATAAAATTTGAATTCCATGATTTGGCAAACCCTCACCTCCTGTGAATCCCCGCTAATGTTGCACAAACCGAGCAAAAGCAACAACTGAGCGAAAAATCAAATCAGAAGTGGCAAAATAAAGAGAGAAATACACAGAGAGAAGCTGCCGCCAGAGTCAGTGAGCGAAACTTTGATCGCTGTTGGCTAGCAATTAATAATAGAAAATATTCAGCGCTGCACATGTATGAGTGTATCAAAATTGACGATTAATCAGTTTAAAGGTCTTGCACCCAATGGGGGCTCTATTGCATCTATTGTTGTGTTATGTTGTTTAAGAATTAATTAGAGAGAAATTTTGGCAGCGTACCGAGATGATATGTATTAGTCATAGGGAATTGGGTTAATATATATGCATGTATGGATTTGGGGTGCCACTGAAATCTTACCAAGCAAATTAAGAAAACGAAAAACTCCAAAAATTGCAAAACTCAAGGTATTAGAGGTGGCATTCCATCGATATTCGATGTTTATCTGTCAAAGTTTCAAAAACCAACTCTACAAGTTACTTTTAGGATTTTCTTGGCATCATTTAAACCAAATCTTTCTGGATTATGTTTTGGCACTCAACAAAGTCTATGAATTCCACAAACAATGTGCTTGTCAAGCACCAAAAAATTCCATTGTGATATACTAAATATTTGACTTGATTGAATGTATTAGGAAATGTATTCTAAGGGAGATTAAAAAAATAAAGAAAATACTGAATTAAGAGGAGAGTATTTTAAAGATATATTTTTTAAAACGAAATAGCCTGTTTTCACTATTCGCATTATTGTGAATGAATTATGAAAGTGTTTACACTGCAGTTGCATCTTTAAAAACGTTAGTAGGCCGATTTCAATTTCAATTTACTCGATAATTAACACATCAAAGCGAACGAATTGTGAAAATACTATATATTACGAGCATGTTTCTATACGAAAATATACGATTGGAATGCATGTACATATTAAATATCCCAATTTTTGTCAAGGTATAATCTCTTAATAGAAGTGGCCCGCTTATCGGTGGATCCCTTGCAGTGGCTGATAAGCCATCGACCGCTGGTCAAAGCCATTGTCTTGTCGACGTGTAACTACTGAAAGTCATGATGGAAGGCAAGCACATGGCTAGCGAAATTGCTATACGACCGTTTTATAGGGCATCGCAAAGCGTCCAATGGAGCGTGGCGATATATTCGGAGCGACTTTTGAACGCTTACCTTGCCCGGATTCGAGATTCAAGGTGAATGACGACACAACAATTGAAGTCACCACCACTACGCACGGTTCGCCAATGGGCAATAATTATTAATAAATCAAGCTCCCTGCTAGCCAGCTGACTGGCTGGCCAACGTAATCGCTGTGCAGGGCTGTCTTGGCTGCTGCTGGGGAAGATGATCCGGAATTGGCCAACTTTTTGAATGCCTATGCACTGCGACTACAAAGTGTTATTGTTTTCGTTACATACACACATGGGAATCCGAGAAGCGCAAGTCGCGGAGCCAAGGAAACTGGTTGCTCACACACGCACACCCGCGTACACACACTCTTGCGCGCACACTTTTCTGGAAAGCTCGTTTAGCGGCTGGCTAACTGCGCAAATATGACGAATTGTTGCTTCGCCAATGTTACTCACTTAAGTTAATCGTTTACATCGGATATGGAAATCCTGCAACGCTGCCTCAGCTTGGTTTTCGACACTTTGGTGGGCAGAAAAATACGTATTTTGTTGTGCTCTGTTGCTGTGTGACCGTAGGCGCGAAAGGCCAGAATCCTCACGCGCCGATGTTGGTGGTGGGGTGCTATCGAAAACCAGACATCGATATACGGTTAGTTATCTATCGATAGGTGCCGGCCAAATATTATCAAATTTGAATATAAAGGGTCATTTTTATATTTCATATATGTATTAAAATATTATTTTCTAGTACAAATCAATGTTTTGCCCCTCCCCTTAACTAATTAACTTAACCTCATGGCTGCTCTCTTAGACGAGAATAATACATTGATCCATGAAACTTCCGCTTGACCTCTTCAGGCTTCAGCGTGGCCTCCTGGAGATGCCTCCATCCGCGCACATGTTCCGTTCTCCGAGACAGGCTGCGTAGCCGAGGGCGTGCGGAATAAAGTGCTGCTCATAGACTCCGGTGAAGAGCTGGGCGTAGGGTCCGCTGGCAAAGACGGCTACGTCGTCGCCGCCATGGGTCTCCGACTCCAAGGGCACGGTGCTGGGGAACATGAAATCCTTGTTCTTCATGTTGATGGCTCGCAGGTTCTTCCTTTTCACGGCTCCCCCCTCCCTGAGGTAGTTGCTATCGTAGCCGGGGCCATTGGCATAGCTGAGGGTGGCATATGGCAGATCATCCGACGCCAGTTGCCCGTCGTTGATCCCAAAGATATCGTTCTTCCGGCTGGAGTAGCCCGCCAGCGACATGGTGTGCGAGTGATCCGAGGAGACCACGATCAGCGTGTCATCGGTGCTGGTCTGACTCCTGGCAAATCGCACCGCCTTGTCGAACTCCGCCGTCTCGTCGATGGCTCGCAGAGCCAAGGTGTCGTGGTGTCCGTGATCGATGCGTCCACCCTCCACGAACAGGAAGTAGCCACGTCCGGCGCTTTGGCGTTCCAACACGTTCATCGCCGCCTGCACCATCTCCTCCAGCGTGGGCTGCTCGCTGGGATTGGCGTCCAGGTGGTAGGCCATGTGATAGGGCGCAAACAGACCCAACACACGCGAGGTGTGATTGGAGAGGTCAAGCAACTGCCTTCGGTTCTCCACGTAATGGGCACTGTTTGTGTGCTGCCTCTTCCACTCCTCAATGAGATTACGTCCATCCTGGCGACGGCCAGGTGCACCTTCGCTGTCCGTGACGCTCTTGGGCAGGAAGTTCTCACGACCACCGCCCATGATCACGTTGAGCTTCTGACCCACGGGACTGTTTATCAGCTGGTTAGCGGCATCTGGACAGAGGCTGGGATCTCCGCCATCTCCCACGACCTCGGCATCGTTCTCCCAGTTCCGGTTGGCCAAATGAGCATAGACGCCCGCCGGTGAGGCGTGCGTAACCGATGTGGTGGTCACTAATCCGGTGGCCATTCCCTGCTTCTGGGCCCAGGCCGCAATGGAGGCCACATGGTGAGTGGTCTGCGCTTGCGCCTGGCAATCCTTGAACTGCACCGCGGCACTCACACCAATTGTGCCGTAGTTGGCCTTGACACCGCCCAGATAGGCGGTGGCCGTGCAAGCGGAGTCCGCCACTTGCATGTTGGCGCAATAGGTCTTGCTCAGACCCACATAGGGGAACTGCTCGAAGGCGAACTGCTTCTCCTCGCCGCCCAAGTACACCCGACCGGCCGTAATTGTGGGTATGGACATGCCGTCACCGATGAAGAGCATCACGTTGCGGGCCAGCTGAGTGTTGAGCCTCAGCTTGCTCTCCAGCTGCTGCTCCAGAGTCTGGGCCGCCAGTCCCTGCCAGTATTCGGCATAGCGCTCCTCGGCCTTCATCGCATCGAAGACGATCTGGGGCATGGCACGCTTTGACCGACCTCCCAGAGGATGGGAATCCACCAGGGAAAAAACTGGATGCATCCGCCTCTCGGACTCGTGGGAGCTGCCTATTAATTATAGTAAGTACAGTTGGTTTAGTTTTTTGCCTAGATCACTGTGACTTTACTTTGGTACTTACCTCCTCCGCTGACTAGAGCACTCAGGATGAGGCACAACAAGAAGAACTGCAGCCTCATTGTTATGGCGATTACTTTATTTTTAAGCTGAGCTGTGCTGGCTGTACGTTGCCCGGCACGTTTCCTCCGGCACTGATACCCGGTTAGCACGAGACCTGCGATATTTATAGCACTCGAGGCGCAGGTCCGAGATTTCATAATGCGGTGCTGCCGTCGCCATCGCCGGCTGATAAAGGAAAACACAAGTTGCCTTTGGTGAACGCAGGCTTGGTTTTCTATAATGGAAACAGGGCACAGTGGTACCTCCTTGGAAAGATACCTGACAGGCAAGATAGCTGATGATTAGCCAGAAGTCGTCAGGAAAATATTCTTTAAATTACGCAAACGATCTTATTTGAAGATGAACAACAACTTCTGCAGGTCCTTAATCGATTTTAAATATGAGAAAGAATTTAATATTCTTGATTATTTTACTAGGCTGAATTTGGTAAAGTATAGTATAGTGTTGGAGCTCTATAAGGTAGAACATTCATTAGTTATTCATGCAAATTATACAAGATACCATTAATTTGTTTGAATGAAGTAAGTATTAATATTTGTGGAATGTCTAATACGGAGTCCTTGGAGCACTGGATCTAAGGGTTTTCTGTCGTTTCTCCAAGTTAAAAAAAAAAAAACAGAAACAAATATACTTTATTCCCTAGAAAATTCCAAATTCAATGTGGAACCCACTTAACCGAGTCCTCACTGTAATTGTTATTTGAAAAACTGATGTTTTTCAGCGTTCATCGTTATCATCAAGACGCGGCGTCGTCTGCCTGCCTGCCCCGTGTCCGTCCATCAGATCTCGGTGCGTCTGCCTGCCGCATCCGCCTGCCTTTTCGACACGCGAGTTCTTCACGTGATCGCTGCTTTTCGCTCTCTATCACCTACTGTTGTTGCTGTGGCCGATTTCACGCTTCCAGCTAAGTCATAAACGCGGCCTAATGACCCTCCGAAGAAAATGATTTGAAAAATGCGCGCGCTCGCGCCAGCATCCGAGCAATCGCTGCGAATGGCAGAATCCGTATAATGGAATCTGGCAATGCCCGGCGAGGAGATGGCGCAAGCGCCGGCATCATAATATTGAGCAAGGAGTATCTGCTTCTTGCTTATGCGCGCATCTCAGAGAACGAGTATCTTACAATTCTCAGCATCTCAGCATCGGCATCCGTCGGCCAAACGCTCGGATGCTGTGGGAGAGCTTCTGCTTTGGCAGCGCGCACTTGGCCAAAATAGTTGTTGGTTCGCATGCAAAACGTTAAAATCGCATTAGCTGAAAGACATTTTTATACCAACGGCGCGTTTTTAATTTTTTCTACACTAACAACAACACAAAATAATACAAAAATACAAAAAAAAAAATGAAACAAAAAATAGACAAAGTAGATGGCGAAAATAATAATAAAATAAAATAAATAAAAAAGAAAACGAAGCGATAAAGCATAGCTAAACTAAACTTTTAACGTTCAAAACTCGATGCGTATACACAAGTATAAATAAATAAACGCGTGTATATATGATATGTATACATATAATAAATGATATTTCAATAATTTTCAACGAAACAACAGAGGTCTGTGAAAGTGCTGGTGAAAATCAAATAATTCAAGAAACGAAAGAAATCGCTGAATCAAAGAATCGAAAAGGAAAAACGGAGTGAAGAGCATCTCCTCGCTCCCCGCCATTGATTTTTTGTAACTTTTTTCGTTCTTCTTGGGCCAGAATAGTTGACAGCAACAAAAAAAAAAAAAAAAGAAAATCTCTCAAAAGTTGTAAAAGTTTGCGAATTCTGTGCTGTGTGTGCATTCGTGTGTATAACAACTAAGGATGAAATGCAAGGACTTTCGGGACTTTCTTCTCTTCTATTTTTTATTCCCGTGCCAAGATGGTATTAAAAAACATAGGAGATGTAATGCCACACACACGAAAATTCATACATAATACAATACAGTAAATTGCTAACTGTGTTTCGGCCATCTCTCGCTCGCAGGACTCCCTTCGTCCGTGTGTGTGTGTGTGTGTGTGTGCGTCGGGATTATGTGACTCTGCGTATACATATCTACAATGTCGGGGCTATGGTGTTTTGTGGGATAGAAGAGGAGGCTATACAATGTACTAGATATATATATATATATGTGACTACGATAGTATATCCATAGCCACAGTCGGACGCCCAGCTGGCTGCCATAGTTTCACGTTTGTGCTTGTGTTCGCATGGGGGGTTCCCCCGTGCTTAATACCCTAAAAGCATGATCTACAAACGAAAGGCACGCCGTACAGAGTTGGGAATTCATGCATTTAAGGGCGAAATACATAATTTGTGGTGGTTTCACAACAATCGGGACAACTTTCAATTGCTTTCATTGACAGTTAAAACGAAAGTTATCAGCCAACACAACCAAGAACAGCAACAACAGCAGCAGCAGCATCGCAGGTTCAGCGATGACAACGACAACAACTCAGAAGTCAAACACAAGACAACAACAACACCAACAACAACAACACCAACAACAACAACACCAACACCAACAACAACAACAACAACACAAACACAATTAAATAACAACCAAAAAAAATAAAAGTAGCCAAAAACTTTGCCAAGAGACACATACAACACACACACACACCACTCGCCCCTCCATCCACCGAACACACAAACAAGTTGCTGTGTTGTTCGTGCTTCAAAAGGGGCGGCAGGGGGTGTGGCCGCTCAAACTTTTAACATAGTAGCCCACATATACGCGTACACATACAAATGTACGCCCGTAAATTTTCGCACAAAAAAAAAAACGAAAATATAACGAAACCAAAGAAAGAAAGAACGAAAAATGGGGAAAAACAGAAAAGCAGCAAAGAAGGGAAAATGAATCGAAGCGTAGGATACCAGGGGGGGGCTGGGGGATGAAGGGGGGGTTGGGGATGTTATGGGAGGATGCCAAAAGGACGATTGCACACTGTGTCAATTCCGTAACAACATTCGGAACGCTTTAATGGAATGTACCCGTATCTGACAATGCCACTACAATGTACCAATAATGAGTTGTCAGCATGTGTGTGTGTGTGTGTGCGTGTGTGTGTGTGGGGGGGGGGTGTACTTGGTACAGTGGCGTCTTTTCCTAAAGGCTTAGAATTCTAAGGAAAGTTTTGAATTTAAATTCCCCTATAAAGTTTGCTCGTAACGATTAAGGCAACAAAAACTCTTTTCCAACACGACCGCTTACTTTTCACTAGAATTCTCAATGGGTTCTAGCGCTGAATATTGAAGCAGGGGGTACTGATGAGAGAGATGCCACTTCCTTCAGAAACAGCTGAATAGCAAAGATTTATTCTTATCTCTGAAAAATTATTGACATAAAGTCGTGTTGTCATTTTTTTTAGATACAGTATATAAATGAAATTATGTGGAAGCGGTTTGAGAAGATCTGTGATAAATGCAAATATCTTACAATATTACAAGATTACTGACAATTATCAGAGTATTGTAAATGAAAGTAATTTGTGTTTTTAAGTTATTCAATCATTAAGTTTATTTTATATTCAATTTGTCGGTATGTCAAATTATCGAAAGAAAAGTAATCAAAAGGTTCATTAAATTCTCAAATGATTTATTTTCACATCGACAATAAATTTAACAAATAAAAGCCAATTTTTCTGTGATTATTTTCCATTTTTAATCAGTTCTATTTGGCTTTTGGTCTAAATATTTGCTGGCAGCGGAATTATATTACATTTTCAAAGAGTTCAAATCTTCTTTGAATAACTTACCAAAGGTTTCCTTCATTTAAACTTTTACCACAAATAAAAAAAAGGTTGAATATTTATAAGACACATCTTACAATCTACCAACAAAGACTTAAATCCATTAAAATGATCCTTGTAAATAATGTAGCATTTATTCACATGTTTACATTTCGATTTATCAGAATTTTATGATAATATTTGCCACACACCCAATTACTTTTGTTCAATGACGAATATCCTGCGATTCCTGGAAACAATTAGATTGTTCCTCCAAATCATGTTTTTCCCCCTCGACTTTTCAAAGAAATTCCTGGGAATTCCCCTTATTTAATTTGATGATTTCGCCATTCCGGCCCATTGTACATTATCAGTGAGCATTGTTGCCAGAGAGCCAGAGTGGCAAAAGGATGCGCGATGCGGGACGCACGAACGGATGCCACGAACGCACGACTGCTTCTTCGCTCTCTCTCTCTCTCTGTCTCTCTCTAACTCTCTTGGTTTATCTTCATCTCCATCTCCTAGCTCGCTCGCACTTTGGGGGAACGGGCAAGGAGCACCCAACCCCCAACCTCCCCCCAAAAAGCACGCGCTCCAGCAGCGAGTTAACTTTGACGTTATGCTGTAAGCGTTGGGTGCTTCGTTTAAATGAGTGCTCGTTGAATGTGTGAGTAATTGGAGGGATGCTGGCCCCGGGGGGAGGTTGCGGGAGGTTGGGTGTTTGTGGGTTGGGGGGCTGAGTTCGTGGGGGGGGGGGGCCTTAAAGGATGGCTGCTCGGAATGGAAAAGCAAACGACAACAAGCAAAACATTGATGTTACTGAAGGAGCTTGCCAGCAGACGCTGGCTGGCTTTTATAGTTCGCCAAAGGAGTGAAATGGCGCCATCTGAAGATTTATGCATGTATTTGTGTGTGCGGTGTATGTATGTGTGTGTGTGTGTGCGTGTATATGGGAAATTATGAAAGCATTTGTGTTTGAGTTTGAGTAAACATGACCACTGGCGGCTGGGCGGGGGTTGTTTTGGTCGACTGGCCCACACTGCGTATGTGTGTTTTCGGGCATAATGCACATCCCTACATACATACATAAATACATACATACATATATGAATGTAGTTGGGGTGTATCTGTGTGTCACAGCCGCACATATGTTTGTGTGTGCGCTGGCTGTCCTGTTTGCTCACCTTCGGTGCAGTTGCTGATTTTGAGGCCGGCGCATATTGTTAATGGCCTTCCATCTCCTCCAGCACACACCGATGCTGATGTTGAGAAGGAGACTCTCAGGGCGGAGGCCATCATCATCCAGCGCAGTGCAGCGCTGACCTTCACCCATTTAACGGCACTTAGCCGTTGACAAACCGACCGAAAGTTGAATGTCATCATTGCAAATTATTCGCTATTTTTCGTTAGTCACACGGCAAGGAAAAAAGGAAATCAATTATACGCCATTCAGTCAGGTTTTAGGTTGTTAAGGATGTCATTTATTTAATTATGTCTCCAATCCATTGGATATTCTGGTATTGTTTAGGTGCTGGAAATATTTAAACAAAACTAAAGAGATCTTAAAAAAATTAGAAATATATGACATGATGATATATTAGTATTTTAAAATCCCTTTAAAATGTGTCTAAAAGTATGCAATACATTTTGGAGTGACCAAATTCAGTCCAAATTTGTTTTTTTTTTTACAATATAAAATGTTGTAGCATAATTTTTGACACCTTTTAAAGGGTTTTAAAAAGCCTAGTGCTTTTTTAATGAATCGGATCATTATTTGTATATTCCCAAAGCTTTAGCAGGGCTTCGAAACTCTCAAACTGTTCTAAAAGGAATTCTTAAATGCAATAAGCCTGTTGTTTTGGTTATTTATAATTAAGTTTCCTTGAATAATGCTTTGGTTTTATAAAGCAACTCTTAAGTACCTAAACACCCGGTGGTTTTTGTATAATGGCTAAATTACCTGCATAATTTTGGGTATTTCGGTTTTTGAAGGCTAACTTTCTGTTAATTTTAGTTTAAAAAAAATTTTGAAAAAAAAGTATTTTTAAATATTTAACTTTATTAAATCAGAGCCAAGTTATTAGTGTTTTTGACCTAGATTTCCCTTTCGGTGGCCGTATTTTCAAATGCCCCTTAATACGCAGCCGTCGTACATATATCACAATCACATACGCGGAAGCCCCCCGAAAATAATACCTAGATGAATGGAGCCTTTTTTTTGTTTGTTGTTGTTAACTCGCTTATTGCGTTACTTGCACTTCTCATGCGAAATGCACAACTCATTCAGGAGAGAGGAGTGGTGAGAGCTGAGTCTAATTTTAGAAATGCAGATATGCAATCGGGATCGATGGAGCTGAATTCTGGGATATAACCATGACAACGCACAGTTGTATTGCAATTTACGGGGCTTCACCCGTACCCTTCTGGAGCTGTACTTTTAGTCCGATGCCGGAGTTACTGTCATTCGGTTGCGCTCAATTATTGAGTACCAAGGACGTGCTCAAATTCGTCTATTATTATTAATCAAAATCAAAACAAATTAAAATTCTATAAAAAAAAAAGAAAAGAAAATACAGGCGCCGCCGGATAAAAATGGGGAACATATAAAATGTATGAACGAGCAAATAAATAGAACTGCCATTCCAATTTTTATATTATGGGCAATGGCACAAATTTAATATCATCCGCGAGCGGGCAAAATTGCTGTCGTTAAAATATTTTACAACATCCTACAAAGATTGAAAATAAATCAAGCGTGCGTGTGTGAGGGGATGGATGTGTGTTTATGAGTGGAGGGTGTTTTTAGGGGGTGGCTATGGATCTGCCTCTTTTGGGGCAGTCCCCAAGTATCATAGATGCCCCGCTGAACATTCAAATATTGGCAGAGTCATGTGCAATTTTTGCAGGTTGTTTATTTACATTGTCGGCGCTGTAAAAGCCAAACGGGATCTGCAGATATATACGGATATTTGTATATATACATATATAGATACATATATATCGTGCACACTGCGTGTGCAATTAGAGGCCATCAATTGCCAGATTGAAAGTGCCTGTCGCTGGCGAGAGATTTGTGTTTCTTGAAAAATATGAAGGATTTGTGTGTTTACATCGTTGGAATGCACTGATTTCGTTTAGCTTCTGGGATAAACAATTTTGTGGGAATGAGGAAGTACCCTCTTGACTGCTGCCAAAATTATACGAGAGCTCCTTTAAGTATCTTTAAGCCCGGTTGAAAAAGTTTCGCTGCCCCCTTCAGTGCCACCTGGCTCAATTTCATTGACGTTTTCTTTTTGGAGGCAATTAAAAAGTCACACAAAATACCCGCACACACACGCAGAAAGTTCAGCTTAATTTAGCAACAAAGTGAATTACAATTTTAGACACCTCCTTCGAAAGGGAGCTTGCCAGTTATCCTGACAGACAGCTGTTACATGGAAATGAGCCAGCCAGCCTACCATTTAAGCCATTTGAATATTGTTGTTTACTTCTTTGGCCCCTCTTGGGGTATTTTTTTTTTCTAACTCGGCAAGTTATTGAACCCGTAAAAGTTTTTAATTAAAATTCAAATTAGACAAATTAAATTGCCTGCTAAGGTGGCCGCGATTGCCATTCAAATGGCAGGCGTATTTTTACGATCTGAACAGATCTAGGTGGGGGGATTCGGAAGGAATCTCTGGCCGAGTCCTGGGGACGTGCGTTAAATTTTAATTGATTTTTCCCAACCGAACAGTGGGAGTTGTACAGTGGTGTGCGTGTGTGTACCTGCTTACGCTCAAAGTAAACGAAGCGAGATGTGGATGGAGTACAGAACAACAGAGGCAGATACACAGATACAGATACAGATGCCGAGGCGCACGAGATACACGTATACAGGCGCAGGCCACGGCGAACTGGCAGACATTGAGGCGTGCGAATAAACGCACACGAACATGGCTCGGCATTCGTATTCCTATTCGTATTTGTATTCGTATTCGCATTCGGTTCTCTGAATGGAGAAGCTGGATGTGTTGGCAGGCGGCAGGCGGTAGGCGGTGGGCGGTGGGCGGCGGTAGTCCCTCGTTGAAAGGACAATTCAAGGAGGCAAACGAAAAACATTTTACCCTGCTTCTGTTGTTGCTGTTGCTGTTGTTGGTGCTGCTGGCTATGTTGTTTTTGCTACTGCCATTCGTAGGCTGTTTATTGCCCACCGTCGTTGGTGTTGCCGTTGTGCTGATGCTGTGTATCTATGTAGAATTTATCGATTTATTTTGACTTCTCTTTATGTGCTCCGCCTCCTCTCTAATACATACAAGCATAGGCGCACCGCAGAAGGGCTACCATTTATCGGGGTTGAGACTGTTTCTCAAACAAACTTAACAAGGAACCAATACCGTTGGGAAGAGAAAATAAAATACCATAAAGATTAAGGATTTTCCAATTTAAAATATAAAATTAATACAATAGTTTATTTATTAAAGGGATTTTCTTTAAAATATTATTTAAATCAAATAAAATTTCTCATCTTTTGTTTGAAAATCCCAGCTTTTACCTTGACTTTGTTACTTTTTTATATTTTCGGCAGAGCAAACAATATTTATATGATCATCCTTCTTATATCAATTATGATTGATCTATTTCCAGACCCTCCTTTTCGGATAGCATCCCTCCTAAGACACTGCCTGCTAGCGTATTATTTAATACAGGCTGAGCGATAAGGCTCCAAAAACTCGGTTAGGCAGGCAGCCCACTTTAGGGCGCTTCTGGGTTTTGGCCTTCTCCCTTTTCTGGCTGTTGTTTCTCGCTTTATTTTTTGCGCTTAATGCGCCAATTCTGGCAACACAGTCGCACGGGGGCGGAGGGGAGAAGGCAAGTCGGCAGCAACGACCCAAAGTCAAATTGAGTAAAACGCATTGAAAACTTAAGTAATTTCCCAAGAACGGCCCACAGTTCTTAAAAGCTTTCTTCTCTCTTGTTCTAAAACGAGAAGCCCGAAGCAAGCGTTTCTGCCTTTTTTTTTTATTATTATATTTTTTTTCTTCGTTTCGCTCCTTCGGTCTTGTTATTGCAGATGGCCAAAGTTGTTGGCCAAGTAACAAAAATGTGTTTTATATTGTAATAACGAAGAATGCACTGAAGTCGAAACACGAAGAGCTATGGGGGATGGGAGAGAGACAGGGAAGAGAAAAGCAGGAAAACGGGGAAAAACAGAACAGCAAGCGGACAGGCAAGAATTCATAAACTGTTTAATGAAGCAGAGCAATTACATAAAGCCAAAACCGAAGTGAACAAGTGCAGCAAAGAAATGCTGAAAAGCGATAATAAAGCCAATTAGATTCTGAGTAACTTTCGAAAGCCATGAAGATACATAATTGGGGAGTATGGGGGGGAGGGGAGTGCTAAGAAACCATAAATTCTTTGAGCATCTATAAAGCAAGGAGAGGGAGTCCAAGAAACTTATTATACATTGTAATTGTTTTCCAAATGAATCGGAATATTTCTGGAAGAAGATTTTTGCTTGTGGTACGAAAATTTAAAAAAATTCTTTATATAAAAATATTGAGTTAAATTCATTGGAGCATAATTATTAGTGTTAAATATGTATTAATTTAAAGGATCACTAAATGTATTTAATCTAATCTAAGGTCCGGCTCAAGGGACCAATCAAATCCTTAGAAACTTTCTAGTAATTAAAAAGACCTCATTCTTTAATGACAATTTTTGTGATAATACAAACGCCTCTGTGAGGAAAACTTCACCCTTCAATACTATATTACCAAAATACTCTTTCGAGTCATTTTCCCTTTAAATTGCAATAAAAACTACTTAAGCAGAACTCAAAAAATAAGATACTTCCCCAATTCGTTTCGGAAATGGGAACCCCCAGCTGTAAAAGTACTTGAAATTGGTATCTATACGCCAATCTTAGTTTCTGGATAATCAGTTTCTGGAATCCCCCTCTCTTAACATTGACCCCGTTTCCTTTACAGTAAGATGTTTAGATGTAATCGAAAAAAGCGTGTCAAGCCGTCCTCTTTACAAAGAATCAACCCTAAACTAATGTAAACCACGACTTTTAAAACTAAAAAACGCCTCGAGCTGAAGGGACAGAAGAGAGACGACAAGTTGGTGGAATAGCAGCGGCCAAAGTGAGGCGTGACCTGAGTATGTGCGTGCGTGTGTGTACATAAAGATGGAAAGCATGTGAAATCGAGGCGGAAAATGTCCGCCCGCCTGCCCCTGGCCCATCATCTTGTGCGTTCGTGTGTGTGTCAAATACAACAGAGAAGTCAAAAAAATAAATAAAATAAAAGAAAAGCCAAATAAAACAACAACTACAATCACAGAGTGAGAGAGAGAGGAAGAGAGGAAGAGAGAGAGAGAGCAGCGGCAGCGGTGGAATAGCGATTCAATGTCACAGATACCAACGCCTGCGGGCCACACCACCCGCGCCTATGTATACCGCTCCTCACGTATGTAGAGAAAAAGCTATAGCCGCAGATTAGTGAGCCCGATTCCAAGGAGCAACGACAACGACGACGACGACGACGACAATCAACATTCATCATACGCACCGTGGGACGCGGCGTACAACGCAAATGCAGCCCCCGATCGATCGGTAAGCCGAAAAGCTAATAAAAACGCACAAACACATTACCATTTACAGGGAAACTCTGCTGTTTCGTGACTCTCTCTCTCTATCTTAATACACACACCTTGCTCAAGTTTGATTTGATTGAAAGTTTTTTTGTTTGATTGAAATTTACGTTTTGTATCAATACTAACAAAGACCAATAAGTAGGCAAAGTTAGGGTAGTTAACATTTTGGATTTTGTATGGAAATCGTTAATCTTTAGATCTTGTGAACTCTTTTGTTGAAATCAAAGATGTATCTGTCATTTATACAAGAGGAACCTTAGTTGCCATCGATACTATAAATTATATATAATTTCGAACTAAGTTTTAAAAGATAATTAGTCTCCTAATATCCATTAATACTTAATACAAATGTATTTAATCTCTCTGGCTATATGTTGCAATAGATTTTGAACCTTAAAAAATTTCCAAAGTTCCCAATTTGATAATAATTAATTTAAATATAAATATTTATAACATATTAAGCTTTAAATCAGGTTCACAAGTTGCTAAAGATTATTATTTTCAAAAAAAAAAAAAGAAAACTGCAAAAAGCTAGTTATATCTGTGGATACTAGAACCCCTTTTGCAACGCCTAATGTTGTGCTATATGCGATGATCGATATAACGATGATGCTTGATGATGACTCCCCTACCGTGTGTGATAAATGAAGCAACTTATTTATGGCTGGTGGTATTAACAAGCATCTAAAATATGTGCTGACACAAAAGAGACTCACTCGAACGAACACCCACACAAGTGCGGTGGTATTGGCACGGCTGAGTTTTTCTGTTCAATTCACGCGGCGGAAACGTGCTGCCAACAAAACAAAAATCGGTGTACCTTGCACTGTCAACAAAAACAACAACAACAACAACAACTAATATCAAAACGAAAACACTAACAAAAACAAAAACATAAGCATTAGCATCACCATCGACATCAACACCACCAACAACACCCAATAGTAACAAACAAAATCTCTGTGCTCAAAGTTCAATGACGCTGGCATCGTCGTCATGTTTGAAACCTAATGGAAATTTTCGATATTTGCTCTTTTATGTGGGCAACATTTTGGCCAGAATTCCATGGGAATCCCACACCCTCCAACGAAACAGTATTCCTCGAAAAACCTTTAAATTTTAGAAATGGGGTCGGCAATGTTTTTGTCTGGGGGAATATGCCCATATTTTATGTGGTTGCATGGCTCTGGCATTTGCATATTGTTGATGCTGAGAAACTGAACATTAAAGTAAAGAAAATAACTGAAGATTTTTCATGGGAAGTTCCCAGTTTAGTTTGCCTTTAAATGGAGTTCAAAAATAGTGTGTTAGTTAGGTTTATTTACTAAAATTGTGCTTGAAAATTATGAATATATTGCTGATTACAAAGTAACATTGTTTAGACTTCTATCTACTGTTTTTAATAACAAATAAATAGGAAGTAAGTCTCTAATAAGGCTTAAAATATAAAAGTTATATTTGAGTTTGTTCATAAACATAAAAGATACCTTATTAATAAATTCCCTTTTGGTTTCCCGCATTCTATCCATCCCCCCATTGATGTGAAAAACCAATTATTTTTCAAAACATCACACGAAATCCAGCTCGTTTCGTGATCTCCCTCCCTCATCCCCATAATTCCGATAGTTTTCTTTTTTGGGGGCCCTAATGACGGCGATTCCTTCAGTGACCAGTGCCAGTCAAAATTTATGACTAAAGCGAAATAATAGACAATTGACGTCACCGTAAAATAGGTATAGGAATTTCTTCTTTATTTATTATATTTTTATTTGGCCTTTACGTGAATGTCTTGTCGAGTATATGGGGACGTATGCGGTAATACTTTCCGCGTTGCGTCAAGGGAAAATCGGGGAAAAAGAAAGTGAACGATCTGCAACAATCCGCAATCCGCAGAGATGACTTATGGAGGCCGCTGCGTTGATCTATTGCTGATAAAGTGAAAGTCAAGTTATGTTAGAAATGTAATTATTCATGTCTGGGGACCGGAGAGCCAAAACAAAATAAACGAAGAATCCGGCTAGAATTTTTGAAGAACATGCTAAATCTAGTCGCCGAAAGGGAAGCCAGGCGCCCGAGGAATGTCAATGGGCAGCGTCAGTGCAGCCAGCACGAAAACGAGACACATTTTCGAAGAAACAAACCTGATGGAAAAAAACTAAAGAAAATGTAAAAAAAAAATATTACGAAATTCTTTAAAAGTATATTCTAATATGGCATCTCAAAAGATCTCCGTAATAAATCAAGAAAATTAAATAAATAAACAATAAACTTTAGGAATAAATTTAAATGCAAGGAAATTACAAGTTGTAAAGATTAATTTAAGTATAAATGCGTAAGCGTTTTGAAACGTTTAAAAAATCTTTAGATCTGTCCGGAAAATGGACAGTCTGACAGCACTGATGGGCAGCAGTGCCTTTTTGGAAAATATGTGTAGTGCGACTTTGGTTTGTTTTGCCTTCGCGTCTGGCGTCTCGACGGGCGATGGCCGTCGCGTCATTTATCTGTCAGCGTTTGCCTTTGCTTGATGAACTATTAATTTCTGGTTGCCGAGCCACGAATTTATTTTCGTCAACTGCGGCACGTGTGTCGCGAACATCATCTCGGATGCGGCAGCTGATATGGCTGTGGATGTGAATGTCGATGTGTTTTAGGGATGGGGCTGGGGATGGGCATGGGCGCTGCTGCTGTTCATAAAAAATAATTTGAATAAATTCCTTGCAAAAGAGCCGGCACACTGTTGAAATCCCTGCAGTAAAATATGTGGAAATAAAATACGAAATACGAAATTTGTTGAATATTTATCAGGCGGTAAAACATTTGAATAACATAAAGGCAGCGGCCACACGTTGTTGATACGAAAATGTTGATGGCCTCGACAACATAATCATGTCAATGCAAAATGCATGACCGAACGGTCTCGTGGTAATCCGATTTGCAGGACACCAAATTTATGTTTCATATTTCAATGTAGCCACAAATCCATTAATTATAATCTGATGATGCAAAATACATTTGGCCCCCAAATATATCGAATGTGATTTTGTAATGGAAATGAAGGGAAAATACCTCGAGCACTGCTGCAACAATACAATTAGAGAGAGGGAGGGATAAAGTGATATGACTGATTTAATTACACTTTGTTGGGCCAGTAACTATCTAGCGTAAATTATGAATCAATCTGTACGTAAATTAATTGTGACACAAAATTCAATGGAATCTCAAGTGCAAGTCAGATACTAAATTGCATTAGCTTGCCAATAAATATTAGTTTGTGAAATTGTAACAATGTTTGCATTGTGAAGTCTCTGATAAAGTGTAGAAGGTTAAGAAATAGCAACGGCTTTTTTTTCTATTGAAAATATGAAAATGTATCTCTGCACTCCCATTGGAAAATATTAATTGTGTTTATGACTCAATAAATTAATTTGTAAATATGATTGGTAATGCATATTATTTGTAAAAGGAAACATACTTTGAAGAAAAGTATAAAATACCTATGAATTCTCATGGAACAGCTTGATATTTAATGTATTTATTGATTATATATATATTTATTTGATTTATTGAATATATTTTAAGAGTGTTTTCTTTTAATTATTCTTCTGTGTTCTTAATAAATGTTTTATCTATATTTTATGAAGTACCTTTTACGCTAAAGGAAGCTGCCTATATAGCTATACATTTTTAAGAATGGATACCCAACAAATAATAACTTTTAATTGGTTTTTACATCCTTATCTTTTTGCAACTAAAAAGCATTAAATGGTCTGATATTTTTAAAATCAATAATCGATTTTAAATCGATTTAAATCGAAGTACCTTTTACGCTAAAGGAAGCTGGGTATTTAGCAAGACATTTTATTTAATGTTAATCCAACAAACAATAACTTTTAATTATGTTTTTACATCCTAATCAAATTAGAACTGAGAAGCATTGAAGGTTCTGATATTTTTAGAAGCAATAATCGATTTTAGATCGATTTTAATTGCTGTTTCCCCACCTCTACCAGTTATCCTTTATTTTACCTTTTAAATAACCTAAAAATTAATTACATTTTCAATCAATTTAGCAAATTATCAAACTGTTTGGGTAACTTGCAACTTTGTTAAAGCCAGAACTTAATTGGAAGATGTCTGGCTGGCAGCAGCACCCCACCAACAATTCCGACAGGGACAAAAGCCAGCGGCTGTTGCTGGTTCCGATTCCGATTTCGGATTCGAATGCTACAGACAACGACAGGTGGTCGCTGATATACTCGGAATGGGACTGCCACTGCCACTGCGACTCGGAATGGGTGACGGACTGGGACGGGCGGGAGTCGGGTGGTGGTACCGTGGCGATAAAGCGCAGCGACTGAAGTAGCCACGGCCTACACGGCGTATGAGTGCTGCGTATGCCGCGGATGAGGGATGAGATGATCGCACAGGTTTCGCCTTATTCTCGCTCACAAATGCTACGTTATTCGTATGGGAGCAAGAGGTAGTATGTCCATTAGCTGATTTAATGAAATCGTAAATCAAATGAGCGGATTGCTAAAAATATCTATCTCTGGCGCGTATTTTATGTTTTTTGAAGTGGAACTTATGCCACAGCAATGAGTACAATAACAACAACGGCAGGGCGGCAGTCGCCGAACAATAGATGAAACGTGGACGATTCTGCCAAAGTATTGTGCCTTTTCAAGCAGATGCAAGAGTGCACAGCGGAAAAAAACGTATTTATTTTATATTTTAAGGGAAAAATCATAAATAAATAAAATAAATATAAATTCTTCTATATATGCATATGGATTTGTGTCTAGAATAGGGGAAATTATTACTACAAAACTTACAAGGAATGCTTTCGCTCTTAAAAGACAAAAAACCTTCCATTTCGTCCTAAAATTACATTTCCTGCTATGAAAATCTTTTAAAATAATATTCCTAACAACATTTCTTAAATGTCCCCAGAATTCTGTGACTTTCAACTTGTTTTTCATGGTTTCTCCATATAAATTTCGAATTTTAAGCCAAAAAAAGTCAACATAACATGGAGCATACTTTGTCATTAACAAATCAATTCTCTTACATTTGCTTTGGGAGTAAATGTGATTTTTTCAAGTGTATTTATAGCACGAGTGTGTACTGGTTCCTTCTAATGATGAGCACATGTAATGCGTCGTATTGCAAAACTTGGCGTTTTATTTCGACATTTCTTGCCGTGAATAATGCATGCGATTCCGTGGTCGCCCCTTTCGGATTGGTCTGCTTGGGCTGGGTTTGGTTTTTGGGCTTTTTGGTTTTTGCTTTCTGCCAAAAGTGCAGTATTGTCGCTGCCGTCTTGGCCGTCTTGGCCGTCCGTCTCTCACTAGGCGTGTCCGTTGTGGCCAAGATTTCGCTTGGCTGGCCGGCGTCACAGTTTTCGCGTCTGCGTCCGCGTCTGCAATTGCACTTTCCCATGGATGCCAATGAGTGTGCGCGTCTTTATTTAATTAGCATATTTTATATATGTACATACTATATATATGTATATGCAGCCAGCGCCCAGGGGCGTTGTGATTTATGCCCGGCGTTTTGTGTACTTTATGCTGCCTTTCAGCCGCCGATTGTCATCTCTAAGTAGCTAAGGATACCCATTCCCCAACCCCTATTCCACCCTGGCCGCCGCCATAATCGCGTGCATTAGTCAACTGCGCCTGTCTCTCATTGTGTGTTTGGCACTGGCCGTGTGACTAATTTGATTACATCCACCAGGAATTTGAAAATATTTGAAATTTGACTTTATTTTAAGGTATTTTATTGTAGTAGCCCGAGTCCGCCCGAGCACCGGCGTCGACTCTATCTGCCTTAAATTAATGTTCACTTACTGTGCCAGCCAAACTATTGTTATTTTTATAGCGAATCAAAAAGCGTCCGGCGAGTGTCGGCGGCTGTGCTTGTATCTCTCGGATAGTGTCGCCAGTATCCGTGAACATTCCTCAAACGATATGTCATCAAAATGTGATTAATTTTAATGCCTTCAATTCGGTACTTATTATATTCGAGAGATCTGCTAATATTAAAAATGTAAAAGAACGGTCATGGGAAGTCAGAAAATTGTTTATTTATATCCTATATTCGTTTGGGGTATCCAGGCAATGTTAAATTTAAGGTTTAATTCTTAGTTCTTTATATACTATGTCCCAAAAGAATATATAAAATATTGCCTCAAAGGAGATTCCTTTTTTGTCAATGTAAACATATTACAATCCTTGGATAGTCTTTTAAGTTTAGTAAAAGTTATTTTATTATGCTGTATTGCTATACAAAATAATGATATATTTATTAAGTTGTTAAGGTATATCCTTTTGTCCAGCTGTTACGTTATTTTCCTTTAGTTAGGAGTTTTTATTTCCTATTAATACTATTTATATACAAGCGTTAAAATGCTTAAGGAATATAAGTATATAATACCTATAATTAATCATTCA
>JAEIIG010033789.1:0-248762 GCA_018904695.1 Drosophila parvula
GTGTGTATATATATTGATATTGGGTGTGTGTTTATGTGTGGATATATATATGTTTTGATATTTATTGTAATATCGTAATAAATAAAACAGCAACAATTTTCAGTTTGTTTTAACAGTGTAGCTTTAATAGGTTGTCAATTAATTATATGGAACTGAGATGAGATACGTGCGTGGTTAGTTCTTCAACTATTGAGAGGTATATAAGTACGATATTTATGTATATAAATTCATGTTTTTCGGGGGATATATGTGTAAAAGCTGCCGGATACAGATACGGATATACGATATACGACGATATATAAAGAGTTAACAGTTATAGGGGAATATTATTTTATATGTATGTGTATATGAGAGCTAACTCGGCCGACTCCATCCGCAGCAAATGATATATATGTAGATAGAGGTAGGGTAAGTGGCAACGACAAATTTTACACTTCCAGCGATTTTCCAGTTCTTTTTTTTTCGATTTGTGTTAAACACGATAACCCATCGTTAAGCTCCCCTTCTCGCATATATACATACATATCTATATCTAAATGTGTGTGTTTTTCGTTTTACATGATAGTGTCAACTGAACAAAAACAATATTAGTGGTACGGTTTCGGTTTTGAGTATCGGGTATCGGGTATCGGATATCGGGTTCTTGGTTTTGGATGTGGATGGTATGGGGGGAGGGATGACTGATTACAAAACTTATCACTTATCGCCCGGCGGGCAGTTAGTACAATCGAAGGATTCCAGATCAAGAGAGCGACAGATAAAGAGGTTACACTTAACGTACATGTGTTGTGTGTGTGTTGTTGTTGTTGTTTTTGTTGGGGTGTGTGTGTGCTCTATAAGTAGGTAATATAAATAGTACTAGGCGTAAAGTAGAAAACGAACATGTGCAAAGTAAAAACAAACAGTGTGACAAAGTCGTGTTGTCGTATATAGAGTATAGCATAAATGGATGGGTTAGATCGTATTCGAAACCATTAAGAGAACATAGGACAAATACAAATAATTACAAGGTACTTGGTACTCCTTTTTGGTTTTTTTTTTCTCTCAGTCTTTTATAGTAATGTTTAACAGGTATACAAAAAAAAAAAACAAAGCTTACAAACTAAAGCCGTTTGGTTGCCAGTTGCGGTAGACCGTTGATAGGTTGGTTGGTTGATTGATTGATTGGTTGGTTGATAGGTTGGTTGGTTGGTTGGACTTGTAGGCAGTTCGAGGATTATTCGTTTAAAAGTTGAGCTGAGCTTGAGTTGAGCTGAGGTTGAGGTGTGTGCAGTTTGCAGTTTGCAGTTTTGCATTTGCATTTGCGCTTGCTTTTTGGTAGTTGGTCAGTGAGATTGAGATACAGATACAGATACAACAGTGTCAACGGCAACGGCAAATGGCAGGATGGCGGTCTTATGTGGTACATACGGGCATGTATTTAGTATACATTTTGTTCGGTTTAGTTGCTTTTCGGTATCAGTATCAGTATTGTTGTTGTTGATTCGGTTTTTATTCTTGATTTATTTTACATGTGGCTATATACGAGAGTCAGATATAGGGGAAACACTTGATGATCGGTATTCGGTTTGAGAGACGTGTGTGTTAAAGAAGCGGAGCACGTCTGGCCACGGCCGTTAACAATGCAAATTTACCACCAAAACCAGCAATAAAATATTGTATGTATGCTAAAACAAAGAAAATAAAAGTAAAAGAAAACATTGCTATTACATTCAGTTGAGAACTAAATTACTTGGATCGGTTTTAGTTTGGTTAGCAATATATGTATGTATGTATATAGTATGTGGCTATATTATAGTCAAATAAATACCTAATTTATATTATTGATAAAAGCCTGGTTTTAATTAATTGCGGCCAATGGTTATTAATTAATGCCAATGTAATGCAAATTAGACGTAAGAATAGGCAGGCAGATACAATATACAAATGCTTGACTATATCATATACCATGTGGACTATGGCTGTAATTGTGGGTTCCATCATATACAGTTGCAGTTAAAATAATAGTGCTGTGTTTCTGGGCTTGTAGTCTCTTCCCAAAACGTGTTGATCGAAGTGGAGCGAAATATTATCTAAGAATAATGGTTAGTAGTGGCGCAATTAACTTTATTATAGTACAAAAACAAATTGAATAAATATCAGAGAATACGCAAACCTCAATAAAAGTGGAGCATTGTAAAAAAAATATATAAATATATTTATATTTATTATATTTTACAGAAAGGGCAAATTAAAGCAGATTATTATTGTTAGTGTTTTTACGCAATTTATTCTATTACAAAAAAATATGCTAAGTAAATATTGGAAATATAAAAAACAATGTTTCAATGGGCAAGCTAAAAAGTCTATACAAATGTAATCTAAAAGACTTAGTAATTCTATAACTCTTCGTTAGGCAATATTTCCAATTTCTTATTGTTTTAAAGAATTCAATTTTATAAATTAAGTTTAGCTATAATAAGTATACATATAAGTAATTTTAAACAATATTATTTCGAATAAATATATGGTTTAAGATAGGATAGTTAGATATGTATATATATTTGTAATCAAATCAAACAAAATAATACTTTTAAATACTGATTCAGGAATAAGGAAATTTGTATTTGAAATTCTCTAAAACAAACGGACCTTAAATAGTTACTGCCTGACGAAGGGCTAGCTATTTGTACGCTTTTATCAGTGCATGAACGCCCCTAAGTGACCAAGATATTTGTAATAATAAACATTAGTTTACAGATAAGATAAGCTGGCTAAACATAGATAAAACGCTAAAAGGGGCTCTACTGACGTGATGGAGTATTTTAAACAAGCGGCGATTTGGGGCCCCCCCTTCAACGCAACAACACAGAAACAGACTACTTTTCGGCCATTAAGCTCTATTATTTCCACCAGAACTGTGCGTGTGTATGCGTATGCCCAAGGAAGTGGAACTCCTCTTAAAAAAAAAAAGAGTTTCTGTGTGCGAATCGGATCGGGTGGAGCGGCTGGGGCTGCGGCTATTCACACTTGGGCAGGGTCGGCCACTGAGTTGGGGTCGCTCAACACGGTGGCCGCCCTCTCAAAATTAAAACAATAAATTATAAAAAAATATACGCATATATACACAAACATACACACACAGGCAGGGCAGGCAGGCATCAAAATATACGCTTTTCCCATGGAGTCCGGACCCCAAGCAACACACACACACACAGACACTCGCGCGTACACACAAAGAATGACGGACGGAAGTGGAGAGAGCACAGAGAGGCACTGAGCGGCATTGAGAGTGCGAGAGAGGACCCACCTAGCCATGTCTGGCCGTGTGTATGGGAGTGTGTGTGTGCAAGTGCCCCCTCTTGTTGTTGCTATTGCGTAGTCATGGCAGTCAACTTTATCGACGATTGCTCTTTTTCTCGTTTCGTTTTCGTTACACACACTGATTATATGAATATGTGAATATGTATACTATGAAACGCTTGTTGGCTGGCTGGTTTTTGGCAATTACGCTGGCGTTTCAAAACACAATGATTTGGCTAAATTGTGGCCAGTGCCTTTCTGGTATACACAGGCCAATTTGCATAGGTTGCGATGATAACTGCACTTGACACACACACACACAAACACCATTAGCATAGACACACACGTACGCATTGCGAAATAGGAGTCGGAGTCATTGAGACGGGGGTGGGGTTAATTAAATACGGAATAAAACGGATAAATAATATTACACACCAGTCGCTAGCGAGGCGAATAGCAGCGGAGCTCCCGAGTCAACGGACAAAGACACAGTGTGGTAAAATGTACCCAGGCGCTCCTCCTCTCTCTTTTTCACTGCGAGTGTAGATATGGAAAATCGAAACTCTGTGGCTCTGCTCTCCACTCTCGCCGTCCCGCTCTCCCCCGCACACGGACAAAATCAACACAAGTTCACACATACATACATACAGACGTGAACTCACAATGACAACCACTTCGTCACCAGCAGATAAAAAGTGCTGGCCTTAAAATATTGCGTTTTATGTAATTCCACTAGATACATACGTTACGGAAACAAGCACAATTCATATTTCACTGTAGCGCATACAATAATCGTTATTGAATACAAATTGCACTTGGTTGGATGGGTGTATCTTTATTTTTTTTATGGGAGTTTACCTCTTGGATTTTCGACCTGAAAGCTATGCAAAGTGACCGCACTGGGTCGTTGAAATGACACCAAATAGATACTGTGGAGAATATACTAAAAAAGTCACAGACTATGGGAAATATACCACATACATCGCTTAGCCAAGTGGTGGGGAACTTTGATAAGAACTTCTTTCGCGTTCAATGGTATTTCCTACTCTCGAGGGTATTCGGGCCCTTCTCGGATTTTTCGGGGGTTTCCGAGAGTGTTCCTTAAATGTTCCTTAAACCCTTGTCCCTGTTGGGGGCACAGCGTGGAGCGCGGAAAAAATAGTAAAACGAATACTTTCCTCAAAAAGTATGACAAGCCGAATATCTCAAGAGGGATCAGTCTGGCAGCACGGGGAAACTACAGTACCGGACATGTACCAGAGCGTTGCGCATCCAAGTTAGGGGTTTTGATCAGGAGAAAATGCTTAGCTGCGCGGGGAAATGCTTCAGACTGATAAAAGGATGGCAACGCTAAATGAGCGAGCGTTCTTAAGATATTTTAATGTGACCAGTTCCAGTTTTAAAGAGTTTTGTCATTATAAACGAAAAACCTGGTCAGCACCCTGCTAAAAAATAAAAAAAGAAGCCAAAACTCTGGCAGAAAATAAAGGTTTTATTAATTAAAAGCGACTAGCAAAGTCATCGCCAAGTTTGCTGGCCCATTTAACTGCTCGTAAACTAAATTTGCAATTCGAATATGTAAGTAACAAAAGCAAATTTTAACCCGTGCCCGGCTGAAACATTTCTACTTTTCTGCCGCTATTCAGGGCGCGTGCCCAGAGTCCCGCCGGCGAGGGTGAGAAGGAAAAGGACAACAAGGAGAAGGACACCAAAGAGAAGGACGGCAAGGCAGCGACCGGCAGCTCCTCACGCAGGGAGCGCGAACGAAAACGCCGCGGCTCGGCTTCCTCCACCAGCGACTCCAGAAGCAGGTAAAATAACAACCGGCAAATATTCACCTACATATGTACACTCTCTTATGTTTGGTTAGTTACGGTCGCAAAAGAGGCATTTACATTAAAAAATGCGTTATTTTGTATAATTAGGCTGTATTTAAATTTTAACAAAAAATCTTACGGGAGTATAAATCGGGGAAGTTATAGTAGACAGCATTACTTAAAATACCTTTCTAAGGCATTCCTGACTAACTCGACACCATTTGTTAGCTCTTCGGATAGCACCTCATCGCGCAGTAGCTCCGGTTCAGACTCACGGTCCAGTTCGAGCAGCTCCAGTGACTCGTCCAGCTCCTCGTCGTCCACTTCAAGCGACTCGGATCGCAGCGAGAAAAACAAGCGTCGCGGCGCTGGCGGCGGAGGTAAGGACAAGGAAAAGGAAAAACCCACGGCACGATCCCGTTCCCGCTCTCGCACCCGATCGCCCAGGCGCGCATCCAAGTCACCGAGGCCGGGTAGCAAGGCGCGAAAGGAACCAGAAAGGGATCGCGAGCGTCGCAGCCGTTCCCGGGATCGTGCTCGCCGTGGAGTTTCCAACGAAAGGCCGGTCGCCGAGAATAATAATGTAAAGCGCGAGCGTTCCCGCTCGGCTAGTCGTTCGCGATCGCCGCGACGCCGTGGACGTGGCTCCGTGGACAGGACGCCGCCACCGAAGCGGCGGGAGCGATCTCGCTCCAGAACCCGCACTCGTTCCCCAACCCCCAAACCGGTGCGCATTCATGTCGGTCGTCTCACACGAAACGTGACCAAGGACCATGTCTTCGAGATCTTCAGCAGCTTTGGGGATGTGAAGAATGTCGATTTTCCTACGGATCGTAATCATCCTAACTATGGACGAGGAATGGCCTACATAGAGTACGCCACCGCCGAGGACTGCGAATCGGCCATGAAGCATATGGATGGTGGCCAAATCGATGGACAGGAGATCACGGTGTCGCCGGTCATCATACCCAAGCAGCGACCACCCATGCGCCGCCCCTCACCCCCCATGCGCCGACCGCAAAACAATCGTTGGCGCTCCCCGCCCCAGTTCAATCGGTTTAACAATCGCGGCGGAGGAGGAGGTGGCGGTGGTGGTGGCGGCGGCGGGCGTCGTCAATCGCCCATGCGCGGACGACGGTCTCCGCGTCGCCGCTCCCGGTCACCCATTCGTCGCCGGCGTCGCAGCAACAGCAGCGACAGCTCCCGCTAAAAGGACTCGGCTTAGATTGTACAATGGACACAAGATGCATGCCGATGGGCAAATACGTAGCTGATTGCACTTTTCTTTATATTATAATAATCCAAACAATAAACGTGAGCAAGGGCCACATTCATAATACGAGACGGGTTAGTGTATGAAGCTGCATTCGGAGTCCGTGAGGGGACACCCCAGCGGGTGATGGAGCTTGAAGAAGCAGCTACGCTTCTTGGCGGTCAGGCGAGTTGACAGAACGACTGTCGTCGGCTTGGGTCTTCGTATTCCAATAAGATCTCCGCCGCAGAACTCGAAGACCTCGTGCTTATTTCTCAGCAAGGTTTTAATGCCACCGCACTCGGACTTGATGCCAGACAACTCCTCCTTGCTCAGACTCTGGGCGATTTCACGCATGGGCAGCCTGCCCAGCCACTTATCCTCGTCGGAGGAGAGAAGCAGGTTGAAGATCTTCAACACCAGACCATCGATGATGGATCTGTCCACCTGCGTGCAGTTTCGCACACTCTCCTCCTTTTCACGCAGCTTAATTTCGGCTTCCCCCGTTTTGTACTTCCTCAACTCCTCCTGGACAAAGTAATCTAGATCCCTTGGTGAGTCCTTTGTGGTGTTTGGCTTGATTCCAATCAAGGCCAAACGCTTGGTGCTGGGTATTTTCAAGCGGTCCTGAAGTATCTCAAAGCCGCACTCCTTGGTTATATGGGTGACATAGTGGAAGAAGTCCTGGTAGGCACTTATTCTTGTGTTCCTCCGCCTAAACTTGGCTCCTGATAGCTCAAACGGGCAGCACGGTAACAGAAAGAAATTAGCCTTTAAGCGCGACGCCAAGACAGGCAGCCAGGGTGAGAGCTCATCCGAATGATTGCCAATCAGCCAATCCACATCGGGAAAATCCAACCGGAAACTGTTTGGCTCCACTGCCTGCTCGACAAGGCTCTGTTTGGTGTCCTCCGGATAGAGGGACCAAATCTTACGCTTCCTTATATCGTAGCCATATCCCTTGTAGCCCTCGGCGTTGAGGACATGCACCAAGAGTCCATTGCCACAGCCCAAATCTACGAAAGCCTTGGGCTCTGTTTGGGTTTGGCTCCAAAGGACAATAAGATAGGCGGCGATGGCCAAGTCCTCGTAGATAAACTTCAGGGGATCCGTGGACTCTTGAGCAATCTTCCAGTACTCTAGGAGGCGCTGCGAATGCTTTTGCTTCAGCTCCTTGTACAGATCATTGTACTTCTCCAAATCAACCAAGCTCAAGGACTTCAGCCTGCTTTCCTCCTGCTTGGACTGCGACCAGTTCAGGAGCTTTGGCTTTAGAACATACTCCAGCCAATTGGGATTTTCTTTGGCCTCCAGTTTCAGCTGTCCCTCAAGGAGCCTCACCGAGAAGTCATCGATGTCTTCGCTGGCAAATTGGCACTGGTAGCTACGTTCCACAAAATCTGCAAATGAGTTGGCTTAGGCTTAAATAGATGAACCTGGCAAGGTGACCTACCTACAGTCCCGGTAGCCAGGATGTTCTGCGGCAGTTTCTTGGGCAGCAATTTGTATCCTATTTTGAAGCCCTGACACGTGCGCTTGTCTGGCTCCTCCCTCAGGGTTTTCGTTAGTTCCTCTTCGCTGGAAGCTTGCAGCTCGCCATCCTGCTGCTTTTCAACTTGCGTTACTACCACTTCGAATATCTTTTTATTCAAGGCATGGTAGTTCTTGACTAGTATTCCAATCGCCTGCCAGAAATGCGCTTCTTCTACCACCGATGACATGGTGTCGAAAAAGTAAGGTGGCGTCGAGACCTCACAAATATCAAGCTTACGCTTGCTATCGATAATTTGCTGGCGGAAATTTAAAGTAAATCAGAAACATCAAAATAATCATATTCCTTAGAATCATTAGAATTAAATTTGAACCTTAAAATAGCATCGTTAAATAGAGCGATCTCGATGATCTCCATCAGTGTGACCGTTTTAGCCTTTTTACGAATAGATCTGACCTGTTTTATTTTGGATCTTGAAAATTGCTATGAATTTATATTATTAAAAGACAATTTTATATATTTTGGCTTAATAATTGATATCCTGTTTCCTATACTTTTTTTTTAATTTATCCGTTATATATGTCTATCCCCAGGTGTCCTTTTTTGTAGCCAATAGATGATCACTGATCACCATATCAAGGGTATTCTATTTATATTGCGTAACCAGCTGGGCCAACACGCAGCTGAATCTGAATCTGCAGACTTTACCTGTTGCATTTAATAGCTTCTAGATACATATTATACAGAATGTCATTCCTGCGAAAGTCGGTTCAAGTGTTGGGAGCCGTTGGCAGGCACCAGCAGCCCCTCAAGGCGGTATGTAATTGGAGATATTATTACCAAAGGTGGTTATATTTGTTTTGATCTTCCACTGGACAGATCCGAGGTGCAATCTCAGCCGCGCGGGACTTCAGTTCGGATACGTCGAGCGAGTATGCCAACTTCCCCGGCGCCAAGGCTCCGTTCGTCAGCAAGCTGAAGTTTAATATGCCGGAAGATTATGCCCCGATTCCAATTTACCGGGTAATGGACCGGGATGGCTTCATAGCTGATGAGACACAGGATCCCCAGCTGGGCCGCGAGGTGGTGGAGAAGATGTTCCGCGACATGGTGCTTCTCAACACCATGGACAAGATTCTGTATGAATCGCAACGGCAGGGCAGGATCTCCTTCTACATGACCAACTTCGGAGAGGAGGCGTCGCACATTGGCAGTGCTGCCGCCCTGGAAATGCGTGATCTAATCTACGCTCAATATCGCGAGGCCGGTGTCCTTGTGTGGCGTGGCTTCCGCATCGATCAGTTCATCGACCAGTGCTTCGGCAATCACGATGATTTGGGCCGGGGCAAGCAGATGCCAGTCCACTACGGTTCCAAAGAACTCAACTTTGTCACTATATCCAGTCCGTTGTGTAAGTCTCCCTTGCTTTATTATCCAGGGCCATGTCCTTTAATCCTATCGAAATTGCAGCAACTCAGATGCCACAGGCCGTGGGCGCAGCCTATGCCATGAAGCTGCGACCGGGCAACGATGCCTGTGTTGTCTGTTACTTCGGCGAAGGAGCAGCCTCCGAAGGAGATGCCCATGCTGCCTTTAATTTTGCAGCCACCCTGGGATGTCCTGTGATCCTGTTCTGGTGAGTTGGATTCCTTAAAAAGTGAAAAGGTTTATAAAATAGGTTAATTGAGGGGTGATTTGGGTATGACATACTGGCGTATGACATACACATTTAAATTAAGAAGATAAAAATATACTTTATAGACACGAATGACACCTTTTTGATAAGATAAAATACTTTTATGAAAACGTAGTACCTTATCAGCAGATTTTAGCTTAATTTAAAAAGCTTTGGCAATGATATTCCTCAATATATTCGCCGTAGAAGTATATTTAATTAGATTCTTTTAATAAGCTTGGCTCAGTTTATACATCTCGATATATAAAGATCAATAAATCGATATTTTCTTTGATAAATAAACTGAGCCTAAACTTAGTTCAAACTATCATTCTTGGAAATATGTAAATATAAAGAGAGATTTTGTTCTCAAGATTTTTTAAATATGTTTATTAATTAATTTCCTCCCATATCCGATTTATTATCCGTATTTAGTCGCAACAATGGCTTCGCCATTTCCACACCCTCCCACGAGCAATACAAGGGCGATGGCATTGCAGGACGTGGCCCAATGGGTTACGGCATTGCCACTATTCGTGTTGATGGTACCGATGTCTTCGCCGTGTACAACGCCATGAAGGCGGCCAGGGAGTACGTCCTCAAGGAGAACAAGCCAGTGGTGTTCGAGGCCTTAGCCTACCGTGTGAGCCATCATTCCACCTCAGACGACAGTACCGCCTATCGATCGGCGGAGGAGATCGAAGTGTGGAACTCGGTGGAGCATCCCATTTCCAAGTTGAAGCGCTACATGGTGCACAAGGGCTGGTTTGACGAGGAGGCTGAGTCCCAATTTGTCAAGGATGTCCGGAAGAAGGTCCTGAAGCAGATCGCCGTGTCCGAGAAGAAGCCCAAGCCCAACTGGAGCGAGATGTTCGAGGGCGTCTACGCCGATATGCCGCAGCATCTAGTTAAACAGCAAAAGGAGCTGCAGCGTCACATTGAGGCCCACAAGGAGTCCTATCCGCTGAAGAACTTTAAGCAGTAGAAGCTACCAATTAACTCAGAAATCAAACCGAACCGAGAGACTCGATGAAAACGTGCATTTATTATGATTAAGCAATAGGCGAAATAGCATTTCTGTGTGGGTCTAACCCGTTTTTTTTTGTTATGACTCATCCCGTGGGTGTGCCTGTGGAGTGGGTCGACCTTCGGCAGGGACTACTACGGGGATACCGGACCCACTCGGGCGCAGCTGGTGTTATGAAAAGGTGTTAAAATTTATTAAATTTGATTTACATACAATATACAGATACTGGAAACAATACGAATACAAATATATACTTTTGACTTAATGCAACGCATCGCAGACAGAAACGCGGGTGGAGGTGAAGAGCTACCTGTTACAGGGATGATGACTTTGCTGAAAGCTTGGCTGGAATGATGAAGGTGGCGGGATCGCTCGCCCTCTCAATTGGTGCGCAGCTGGTAATCGCCGTTCTGCGTGATATACCTCACCCAGGGCAGCGCCTGGTAGCCGCTCTTCTCGATAATCTTCAGGTAGCGCACCTGTATCCCCGACGTGGTGAAGTAGGGTATCTCGAAGCGCACCTGTATCGGCGGCTTGCCCTCCGTATTATCCTCGCTCTCCACACTGGGCAGGCCGAAGTGCGCCCGCATTAAATATTCCTTGCCGCCCGGAAACGACTTGATCGTCCAAATGATGGCGTTCTGTTCCGGCGCATACTTACAGCTGCCAATGGTGGTCTTAAACTTCGGCGAATCCGCATCGGCGGGCACGGGAATGACGATCTCAACATTGTTCGCTGTCGATCTCCGCTTGAACTGTGACTTCGCCTTGATCATGTACTCAACGCGCGAGTGGGCGTGCCTCTCGATCACCGACTCGATCCATATAAGTGGCTTGACCTGCCGAGAAGGATTAGGTTCGGTTTGAGCATCACTAGGAACGGAAACTTAACCCCCTCCGGCATATACTTACATGCGTGTTGAGTCGATAAGACATCAGCTCAAATTCGCCGTCCGGCGGAATGAACGAGATTGTGCGGTCATTTTCGAACCGGGACAATCGAACGCACTGGTGGAACTTGACGTCTTCCAGCTCCACGGACTTGGACTTGCCGCGACCCGTGCTTTCGAACAGCACCTTGTCGTTAAGTCCGAGCCGCAGCTCGGGCATGCCGGACAGGTACACCCGCATCTTGATGGCGCCCACAATCTCGCTGCGTAGCACATTGCCATTGGCATTTGCCAGCAGGTTGACCGATTCGATGACATCGAGGAAGACCTCATTCTTGCGGTACTTGATGCCCTCGGAGCGCCAGGAGACGGCATTGGTCACGGCCACCGGTATGCGGGGCTGGAGCTCCAGCTTGTGGCCCTCTTGCGTGATGTACTCTTGCAGGATCTTCGAGTCGGTGGTTTGGGGATAGCCAAAGTCGAGCAGCTCGTCTAGCAGCTCGTAAATAATCACGAAGTTGTCCCTGATGGACTCTTCCTCGAGCTCCTTGAAATACTCCACAAACACTTGGGCGATCTTGTGCAGGAACACGAACACCAAAGCGATGTTAACGTTCTTGTTGCGCGGCGTCGTGGACACGATATACAGGTTGTTGGTCTTGATGTAGGCAAACGTCGTCTCCGCTGTTTGGAGGATGGGCGTTATCAGGCCCTCCTCCTCGCGCTCCATCAGCAGCGGCATGAATTTGTCGATCACGGCCATGTCGATGTTGTCACCGCGGTAGTTACGCGATATCAACACCTTGCCCTTCACGTCCAGCACGAAAATGGCCGACGACGACATGACTCTCGGTCCCGCGAAGCTCGCCCAGCAGCTGCCACTTGTCCCAGATGTGAAATTCCAATTGGATCGAGGTCTGCGAGGTATCCACTTGCACTGCTCCCTTTGCAGGCGTTGTTCGTAGCGGGCAACTGTGGCGAGGCGTCGGTGAGTGGCAGCGGGTTGGCCTTGTGCTCCTTTTACATATTCTGTACGGTCTGAGTGCCAGGAAAATGCGAATGAAAACTTGGAAATATCTTACGTCGCCCTTTCTGGTGTTTCTGCTTCTTCTTTGACTGCGCTGTAGTGTTGGAAAGTGTGTGCAGGAAGGCAGTGAGACCAGGCTACCTAGGCTTATGAACGGTTTACAATCAAACATTTATTATTATTACATTCTTTCTTTCCAAATAAATTTGGTTTCCCTTATCTATTAAGTAGACGTCTTATTTGAACTATTTTTGAAACACATTTTTTTTTTTGCCGTATCAAGTTTCTGCATACATCTTTCTTGGCATAGTTGCGTGGCGTAATTCACCCACCGAGATACAGCCACACTGCTGCTAGCCAGACGCTCTGCCTTCTCCAAAAATTATCAATTATTTACTCTGGCGAGCATGCAGAACCCGAGCGTCACAATCGAGCGAAAACGCGTCGACTGCAGTGCCCTGCCGAAAGGATGGCAGCGCGAGGAGGTCCGAAAGTCCGGCAACAGCTCCAATAGCAACGCCAGCGCCACCAACACCACCGCCAGCAACAACAACAACAACAATAACAAGGTGGATGTTTTCTACTACAGGTAAAGACGCTGAGGGAGCAGCTAGCATACTGGGGGAACTAGGGGGATTGGATGCACCCAATCACAGAACACTGCACGCCGTCGAAGCGGATATATGTTTACTCACTTTCACTACCTTTCTGTTATTACATCCGCATAAACACAACACCACACCACACAACACGACCCCACACGCACATGTATATACACATACACACACATACACACGGTCCACCTAACCCACCTTCACCGCCGTGTCCATGTTCCGCCACAGTCCCACAGGAAAACGGGTCGAAAGCAAGCCGCAGTTAGCGCGGCAATTGGGCGGAGAGTCCTTTGACATCGCCAGCTTTGATTTCCAGTCCGGCAAGATGCAGCAGCAGCAGCAGCAACATCACCAGCGGGCGCTGCCCTCGCCCTCCATTTCCCTGTACCGCTGTAGCGCCATGCCGCTGCCATTGACGGGCGGCGGTGGCAGCGGAGGCCACGGATCAGCGGCCAATGCCCTGAAGCGCAAGTTGGCCCGCTCGCAGATGGGCAGCCAGGTGGCTAGTGCGGGATCTGGCTCGGGATCAGCTTCAATAGCAGCGGCGGCAGCAGCAGCAGCCGCCTCGTCCTCCTCCTCCTCACCCACGGCAGCGAACCGCCAACAGCAGCAGATTGAACTCAGGTAGAGCCAAGTGAAGGAGCACTTGGCTCTTGCATGCCAGCGTGTCCTGTCTTGTTTTCGTAGCCTTCCTCCACCCAGACCGCAAAGTCTACAGCAACAGCAGCAAATCGAAATTGAAACCGAAACCAAATCAGAAATCAGAAACCCGAAATAACGAATCACAATTGGCAACCAAATCGCTGTAGCTCTGTGCCGCCTGAGATTTTCTGTTATTGGTCCATCTGCATGTGTCCACTTTACGTTTTGTTTTGTGTGCTGTTTTGGTGTACTAGCCAGTTTTGTCCAGTTCCCTACTAATAGCTTTCCCGTTTCCGATCCCTTACAGCCGGGCGCTACGCACAGACGTCTCCCTGGTGCCACCCATCCGACAGACTGCCTCAATCTTCAAGCAACCGGTGACGGCGATTCGCAACCACAGCCAGGACCCCGGTAAGGTGAAACCCGACGCCAAGCATGGTACTCAGGAGAAACCAAAGCAATTGTTCTGGGAGAAGCGACTGGAGCGATTGCGCGCCTGCCATGACAATGGCGAGGAGCTCGATGACATCTCACTGCCCAAGACCATACGCACAGTTGGTCCCAATGTCAACGAACAGACCGTCCTCCAATCGGTGGCCACCGCCCTGCACATGCTCAATGCCGGCGTCCACGGCCAGAGTTCGACGAAGGCTGATTTGACCAAGAATGCGATGGCATTCATGAATCCTGAACAGCCGCTAATGCATGCGGTGATCATTTCCGAGGATGACATACGGAAGCAGGAGGATCGGGTCGGTGTGGCGCGTCGAAAGCTGCAGGATGCACTTAAGACATGAGTGCCATATGCGTCTCTCCCTTATGCATCCACATCTGCCGATTCCATTGTAGACTCGTAACATCTCTATTTATCGTATCCGTATTGACTCCCTACTATTCGAAATGTACTTGTAAGTCTAGATTGTAATAAACCAAAAACCAACTCCAATCCGAGTGATACGGGTCTTATTTATTGGAGATACCATAGTTTCGAGATGCAAGTATTCGATACTCTTTCTTTCCATTAACAACAAGGCTTCTCTTTATTACGATCAGATGGTTTCAAAATGCTATTTTACACAAGACGATTTAAAAACAAATTCGAATTATAGTACATATATCGAATATGTATAGTTAGACGGGGCCGATTTCACTGGGACCTACTCTTCACCGACTGAGGAAATTAATCTTGCGACAATTCGAACACTTGAGACAATTCCTCTTATATAGAAGAGAAAGCCAAGAACAATTGTCGTTAATAAAATAAATTATATTCACTGCCAGATAAGATAGTTCGCGGGAATTGTCATAAGATTATTTTCACATAAATCGACCCTATCTAATGCTCACGCTTCGTTTGTGCTTCTTCCCCTCGTTTTTATATTTTAAAATATTTATATACTACATAGAGATAAACATAGAGATGCGACTAGTCTAGGCCCTCCTCCAGATCATCGTCTTCATAGTCTATGCCATCGTAGTCCGTCGAGGAGCGCGCTGTTAGCTGGAAGGGATGAAGCAATCGGATTTTGCAATTAACTGAGAATTTTTGGTGGCACCTATGCAGGGAGCGGTGCACGTTGCGAGTCTAAAAGACTGTCTGGAGCCAAATGAAGACCCTGAGCCAAAACTAACGAATAAGCTCCAGGCAGTTACGGGTTTTGGGATCTATAAATTTCAGCCAGCATGGCACCTACCTGGTTGTAAATACCACGCCAAGCGGCGAAGGCTCCCATGGCCAGCACTGCTCCAACGCCGGCAATGACTTTGGTGTTGAACTCCGACTCGAGGAACTTGTGCTCTGACGCTGTTAGATTCTCGCCCGCTCCACTCGGGGTTTTTGTTAACTTTGTGGAGCTATAGCCCTCGTTGCGGAATATGTCCTTCGTGATGCGATTGATGAAGTTGACAAGGTTTTGGCAGCCCTTGATGTGGTTCTGGAGTGGATTGTTGGGCAGTGTGATCTTGAAGATGATGGCCAGGTAGCTATATACAATGGCATCGAACTCGCTGTATGTGTCGCCAAAGAACCAGACTTTGCGGCCCAGCTTGTGGGAGAGCTGATTCACGCACTTCTTGGCATTGACAACGAGCTGGAAAGTAAAGAGATTACAAATCATCATTCAAACTGGAGACAGTAAAGGATTATTAACGAGGGGTGAGGTTTGGAATACCCTCCCAGATAAGGATGGTTCATTACACTGTTATACTGATGAAATGAACTCATTGAATTCTGACGCAATTATTTATGGAAACAGAAAATGTTTTCTTGCAGCAGGTTCATGATGAAATCGAATAACTACTACTTAAGCTTTATACTCACGTAGTCTCCTTCGTGCTTATCCAATTTGTCGTTGACATCAAAGCCAGCCATCACCTGGACCACGTCGCAGGCCTCGCGCTGGTAGGACGACGGATAGTAGAAGTTGAAGGGGAATGGCGTTCGCTTGGCGTACAAACCGCGCGTGGTGGAGTCGAAATTGTGCGGCTCGCCGAACAGGAAGTAATGGTAGTAGGCATGCAGATTGGTGAACACCCAGTTGGCGTAGGCGCTGGACAAATGCTTTTGTTTTGTGCTTAAATGCGCATCAATCGGGTAACCCTGGAAGAGTGTGATTGCACGAAGTGAGCCGGTACATATAGAATATACATAAATAGACCAGGCAGTTTATTCACCCGGCATTGTTTTGTGACGCCACTTACCTCGAGATCCAGCACGCGCTTTATTTGCCTGTAGCCCGCGAACTTTTGGTTGCCAATCTGTAAGTATGGCAGCTTCCCTGCACCGGAACGCAATGGATTGGCGTTCGTCTGCACGTCCATCGGGCAGCGGGTAAATCGCAGGAGGCACTGTCACAGGGGCAAAGGATGGGACGGTTCAGTGATAGCGATAAAACGGCGTGCTGCTGCCGTGTGATGCAACGGAACTTACCAGAGCACGTAAACATTCAAAATCAATGGACGGCAGGCCCCATTCACCCTTGTACACATGCAGCGTGGCCCCCAGTGTCATCTCCATCTTGGAATCCTTGCTCCTCTAGACTCTTGTTTTCTTTGCTGGTTTTCAACAGTGCACCTGCATGGTAGCCATAAAAATTTAAATCCAAAAATATATGTCAGCTTTCTTGCCGACTGCTGCGAGTGCTTTCTGATGACTGATAACTCGACAGTCGATATATCGGCGCCGTATCGATTGTTGGCCAGTGGTGGGCGTGGAGTTACCTTAATTTATTTATTTTCATTTGATTTGTTCATTAATATTAGATATCTCAATTTATGTATATATTTTAATTACATATATCATTGACTTAACCTTTATTTTTTAATTAATTTATTTGAGTTTTATTTTAAAAGAAGCTTCTATGTATCTTATAAATCCATCACTTTGTATGAAGAGGGAATTGATTCATTTTATTTTTGGCTTCCTTCGTGTTTCTTTAGTTAAAAACTTCAGAAATTAACATTTTCCACTTTATGTTTGGCTACAAAAATTGCATGAGAATTTAGCTTGAACCGGCCTAAAAGAGTCAAAAGAGCTGAGCTCGCAACACAATCTCCCATCGCTGTTATCACTGCGATATCGAAAACTGCACAACCCTAGCACATCTGTTTGCGAAAAAATTAAATTCTTTGGTTTTTTCGCTGTAATTTAGTTAGCAAAAATGAATCTAATAAGCGGGATAAAACTGTACATCGATAAGATGTGCTCCGAATCGGGGCCGGGCATGAAAATCATTCTGCTGGACAAGGAGACAGTGAGTACCAAACGCCCGAAGCAACCCAAAGTCGTCCCATATTGACAATCCTCCACATCATTTGCAGACCAGTATAATTTCGATGGCTTTCAGCCAGTCGGATATGCTGCAACGGGAGGTGTATCTGTTCGAGCGCCTAGATTCCGGCAGATCCAATGAGCGGCTGAAGTACCTCAAGTGCATCGTCTTCATCCGGCCCACCAAGCAGAACATTCAGTTGCTGGCCAACGAGCTGCGGAACCCCAAATATAGCGCCTACTACATATGTGAGTAAGACTGCGATATCTAGAATATATCACTAATCGTCTTAATAGATTTCAGCAACATAATACCCCGCACGGACATAAAGTACTTGGCGGAGTGCGACGAGTCCGAGTCGGTGCGCGAGGTGAAGGAGCTTTATGCGGACTACCTGTGCGTCAACCCCAATTTGTTCTCCCTAAACATTCCGCACTGCATGGCCAACCTTAACTGGCTGCCCGATGCCCTGTCCCATAGTATGCAAGGCATTACAGCTGTGCTGCTGTCCCTGAAGCTGAACCCGGTAATCCGGTACCGAGCCGGCTCCCAGGCTGCCCAGCTGCTGGCCAAACAGATCTACGAGCAGATCACCAAGGAGTCGACTTTGTTCGATTTTCGTTCCAACATCGATGGCGCCGCCCCGCCATTGCTGCTCATTCTGGATCGACGGGATGACCCGGTGACGCCCCTGTTGCATCAGTGGACATACCAGGCGATGGTGCACGAATTGCTGCAGATCAAGAATAATCGGGTGGATCTTTCCAACCGTCCCAACGTGCCGAAGGACTTTAAGGAGCTGGTTTTATCCGGCGACCAGGATGAATTCTATGGAAACAATATGTACGCCAACTACGGTGAGATTGGATCAACCATCAAGCAGCTGATGGAGGAGTTCCAGCGGAAGGCGAACGACCATAAGAAGGTGGAGAGCATATCGGACATGAAGAACTTCATCGAGTCGTATCCCCAGTTCAAGAAGATGTCCGGCACGGTGCAAAAGCATTTGTGCGTCATCGGTGAACTGTCTGGGCTGAGCAACAAGCGCAATCTGTTCGAAGTCTCTGAGCTGGAGCAGGAGATGGCCTGCAAGGCGGAGCACTCGGCCCAGCTGCAGCGAATTAAGAAGCTGATCGCCGACGAGAGGGTCTCCGTCGAGGACGCCCTCAAGCTGGTGGCTCTCTATGCGTTGAGGTACGAACGGCACGCCAACTGCGACACATCTGGACTGCTGCAGATCATCAAGACGCGCGGCGGACGGGCAGCAGTGGTGCCCGCTCTGATCGAGTATGCGGGAACCCATGTGCGGCAAGGGGATCTCTTCAACATGGTGCGGATTACGGACGCCGTCAAGCTGACACGCAATCTGATCAAGGGCTTGAAGGGCGTAGAGAATGTCTTCACACAGCACACGCCCCTGCTGAAGGAGACCCTCGAGGATGTGTTTAAAGGTCGCGAACTGGATCCCGTCTATCCGGCCATCAATTCAGAGCTTGTGCCATTCCGTAGGCCACCGCAGGAGGTGGTGGTCTTTATCATTGGCGGCGCCACTTACGAGGAGGCATTAGCCGTACACCAACTGAACAATACGGGCTACAGGGTCATTCTGGGCGGGACCACCATCCACAATTCGCAGACCTTTATCAGCGAGGTTTTGGCCGCCACCAATGGCATCCAATTCAAGCATACCAAATCCATGATCAAGTATTGTTCCACTGACAATATCTAGAACGCAAACTGACTAGCGGCAATTATATTGTTATCTATTTATTAATTACACAATAATTACTACCATTTACTAATCGATTTATTCCGTTTTGATAAGAAATTGATCAAATTTCAGTTTTCCGTTGGTAATTATAACCGGAGCTCGAAAAACAGTCAGCAAATAAGCAAAGCGAAGCAGAGCGATTGATTTAAGAGACTATCTGAAGGCTGAAGCCAGCTCTAACGCTTTACTTATCTTGAAACTTATATTGTCTATGGTTTTACTCAGGCTCTATCCTCAAGAGGTCCGTAATTAAGACTTATTTTGGGATGAAACTGTTATTTTCGAGCACAGCTTGTAACTAATTTAAACCTACAACTGCCCAGCAGTTGGGAAAACAAGACGAAGCGTATTTATCTATAGCTTATTCCATGTAATATAACCTTTGTAATCCATTGGACTATTCCCCCCCTGAGGGTATTCCTTGTAATTTGTGTGAATATATGTGTAAATGTATTTATTTGCGTTGTCCTGGAGAGGATCACAAGACAACGAAATGCGAAATATATTATAAACTTATATAAGTGTAAACGGCTATGTTTTTGGTAATTTTCACCCCTTCTAAGCATGTCCTTAGCAACACCGCAAAGCTTGGCAACAATTATTGCTGGCACTCAAACAAAAGCTATTTCAGGACAGTAAAGATTAAAGAGTCGCAATGTCCAGCACGTATTTCAACGATATCTGGCACCAGGCCCAGCATGAATGTGAGTTGCTGTCCACCATCGACTATGAGAGGCAGCACCAGGATGTGGAGACAACGGTGGCCACCATGAATGCCGCCGTGGGCTCTGTGGCCGCCGATGCGGATGCTAAGGCTCTGTTGCAGTCGAGCTTGTACGAATTCTATCTCCGCTATATATGCCTGAGCAATCGGCTCGAGGATGTCTACGACAATGTGGGTACACTTACTCCGTAAGCGAGGGTCTACGTTCAGACGATGTTTTCATATTTCCATGCAGATGATACAGCCGCAGAAGCGGCAGTTGGTTCGGAAATTGCTGGACGCCTGCCTGGGCCGGGTGGTGGAGCTCAAGCACGATCTCGTGAATATCGATCTGATGGAGTTCAGCTACAATGATGATGTGGTCGAGAGACTGCGCCTCACGCCCATGGAGACAGAGCTGCGGATTCCCCGCTACTTCCTCCGCGAACGACAGCTAGAACTTGAGTTCCGCAAGCGCACCATGCAGGAAATTCTCGTGAAGCTAGGCTGGCTAGAGGAGCATGAGCTGGAGGAGACCGTCACTACCGAGATCGAGGCCATTCGGATGCTCCAGATGCATGAGAGAGCACGTCAGGGTCGGTTGCGTGCCCATTTCATGAAGGAGATTCGCATTCTCAAGGAGAAGGGCAAATCGGAAGAGCGAAGTGAGAAGGAGCGCAGTGACTCCGGTCTCTTGGCTGCCATGAAGATCCAGAAGATGTGGCGCGGCCACACGGCTCGTCGGATTACGCGTCGCCGCAAAATGGAGGAGATGATCCTGATCGGCATGCTGCCACCACCGCCGGCTGTGGTCAAGGAGCGGGCCGAGAAGCTGGAGAAGCTGCAGCACAACGAGAAGCGCTACCAGGCGCAGTCCCTCTACGGTGAGCAGTTCGAGGAGCGTCAACGAACCGTGCAGGAGGAGATTCGGACGAAGCACGGCGCCAGCATGAAGGAGGACATTGCCGACGAGATTCGGGCCTGGGTAAAAGACTGCTACGAGAAAACGGGCAAGCTGCCGGACTTTCCGTCCGAGGATCAGGGCGGTTCGCTGCACATATTCAGTAGACCGGGCACGGAGAGCGAGCACAGCCGGTCGTCGGCACGCTCCTCCAAGGAATCGCGCAAGACCAAGGACAAGTCCAAGTCTCCGGCTCGCAGTGGCGACCTGAACGTCAACGAAAATCAGGAGGAGGAAGTGAGCTTCCAGCCGGCGCCCTCTATATGCTTGCCGGACATCAGGACGGAGATTGACCTGTGAGTAAAGGAGAGATCAAGAGTTTAATAATGATTCCCCTAACATTGCCAGCTTCAACGACACGTGGCGCGACAAGGACGAGACGGGTGTGTTGTCCCAAGCGGCCTACGAGGACATGATCTACAGCGACAAGTACCAGGAGGTGGAGCTGGAGTTTCGCCGCGCCGTCGACGACGTAATGCGCCAGGAGATCGAACTGCTGCAGACGGCCGTCGGCAAGAAGGTGAAGAAGAGCAGCAAGAAGACGCGACGCTCCGGCAAGAAGAGCAAGAAGAAGAAGGAGAAGGATCTGACTCCGGATCGAACCACAGAGTCGCTGTACGAGGAGCTGGTCACCAATGGCATCATTCGCAAGTATCCAGAGCTTAGGCTCAAACAGTTTTTGGGCGACAAGGCGCTAACCGCGCGGAATGGTACAAATCCGTCGCCGGGCGACGTCCGCCAGATCCTTACGGAGTACTGCATCCTGCCGCTTGGCTCGGAGGCCATCCATAACTGTACTCCGCTGATTCGTTCCATCCTGCTGGCTGGACCCAGGGGTTCAGGAAAGAAGGCCCTGCTCCATGCCATTTGCACGGAGGTGGGAGCCGTATTGTTCGACTTGACGCCGGCAAATATTGTTGGAAAGTATCCTGGGAAATCGGGTCTAATCATGCTCATCCATCTGGTGCTGAAGGTGTCCCGACTACTCCAACCGGCTGTTATCTACATGGGCGATGCTGAGCGGCCGTTTATGAAGAAGATACCGAAGACGGATCGCACGGATCCCAAGCGACTGAAGAAGGATCTGCCCAAACTGATCAAGAACATTGCGCCTGAGGATCGTGTCATCTTCGTGGGCACCTCCAATCTACCCTGGGAGGCGGACCAGAAGCTCCTGCAGTCCGTCTACAATCGGTTCATCTATATTCCGCGTCCGGACTATGGGGCCATGTCGCATGCCTGGAAAACCTTACTTCAGTGGGAGATTCCTGTTATTCATGTAGAAATTCCAACTACTAATCTTGCTCTCCTTGCAGCGAATATTCTGGCGGCATATCTAATTTGGACACCAGCGCCATGGCCAAGATATCCGATGGTTACACCATAGGATCTATCGACGCCTGCCTCAAGGAGGTGATGACCTGCAAACGGAAGCTACAGCTACGCACGCAGCCGTTGACCAATGCCGAGCTCATCAATGTGCTATGGTGAGCATGTGGATTACATCAACTATAATTGCTTAACTTTTATCCTTATAGTTCTAGGGATCCCGTGTATCGGGAGGAGGAGGAAGCATTCGAATCCTGGTGGTCCAAGACACCTCTGGGTCGCCGTCGTCAACGCTTTCTGGAGCTGGAGGAAGAGCGTTTGATTGAGGAGCAGGCTCAGGCGGCCAAGCAGGGCAATGGTAACAAAAAGAAGGGCCTCAACTAAGGGGTTAACCGTGCTGTTTTTATATTTAAACTTAGTTATGAAGAGTTGAAATCATTTAAACTTTAAAGTAGAGTGTGAAGATTTAAACTTGATATAAAAGATACTTAGCTTGTAAGCATATACATAAATAAGATATACTTCTCTAAGAATTCATAGCTTTTCTATTACTTTGAACTTTAACTGTAATATCAAAAATAAAAATTACTTTTCAAGAGTTTCTGAGTGTCTACCTTAACTTGTAAGTGAAATCCTTTTTGCCACATTTCAAGTGCACTTCATTAACAGGCAGTGGAAGCGTGTCCTGGTCCTCGAGCAGCTCCTGCAACTCTTTTAGCTTGTCATTAAGCAGCTTCTCCTGATCGCCCACGCACCAAAGAAGACTGACATGAAACGAGGCCGGATTGTAGAATTTCTGGTGCCTGTAGTCGATCATCACCTGGTCGATAGGTCGTAGGATGGCAGACATCTTCTCCGCAAACGCGGCATCCAAGGGGGCCGACACGAACGTCCGCGTACGCTCATCATTTGTATAGATACGAAGGCCTTGCAAGGTGGCAGTAAAGCTAAGATTCAAGGAATACCTACTTAGTTGTTCGATCTCATCGTGGGCAGTACAGACAGACTCACCTCGTCGAGCTGTTGAGTGCCGTTTGCAATGATCGCGAGAACTCATCTATCTGATGATATTGCAGCACCACTGTTCGACTTAGGCTGAGATGCAGCGACTCATTGGCTTCCAACTTAATGTCCGAGTCCAAATGGGCAATGGCTTCCGCTTGAAACTCCTCCAGCTGCTCGGCACAGGCAGTTGCCGGCACATAGACGTAGGTGGCCCAGTTTCCTCGCTCGTGTTTGAAAGTCCGAATGCGTCCGCCATGTAAAGCCGGATCATCAACGACATCGTCGACGAATTCCTCGGCCTTGGTCTTCTTGGGGCCCAAGAGGACGGCAGCTGTGGGCAGGGCAGGTCTTTGGCGGTTAAATGTAGAAATCAACAGGCGAAACGAATAACAACTTTACCTTTTGAGGCTGCTTAGAATCTCAGTGGGAGCGGTTTGGCAGGGGCCTTCGTCTTCAGAGGCAGAGGAACTACTTGTTCCATAGTCCACCAGTGCCATTTTGTAGAATAATTGTTTTATTTATTTATGTTAAGTAATTTATTAAGAATCTAACTAAATATCAGAATGAATTGCCGCTTTTTTAATTGCGTTTATCGATACATGAAGAACGTTAGCGATGGAATTGGCTATTGGCTATTTTATCGTTATCAGCTATTTTCTTGTTGTTGAAAAGGGCTATCGATAAATCGAAATTTCTAAGTTGAAAATTTGAAGTTTGAAAAAAGTTGTTTATATTATTATTTATTCAATTAGCAATTAATTTTTTTTATTATTAGAAAATCTAAGGAATGAATATATATTTACATTGCCCTATTACAAACTAGCATCAATGGCGGCTGGCTTCTGCTCGGCACTCTTCTCCAGCTTGGACTGCTCCCACCGGTAGTTGTACGCACGGCCCAATTGGAAGAGCTGCGTCAGACTCACGAATAGATTAACCGCGAAAAGGCTGTAGTTCTTTGGTATGATGACCAGGGCATAGCGTGTCCATATCAGGTTCGTTGCCCCCAACGCCAGACATCCGTTGGGCGAAATCGTGTCCGCAGGACGCGTCAAATCACTCAGACCGGCGATAACGAGGCTCTGTGTAGGGAAATTGAATGAGTCCAGAGATTAGAGAGATCAGCCAGATAGTACAAGTATGTATAGTCGAGCATAGTGATTCCCCCATTGACTGCAAATCTTAATGGCGTGTTGCCAAAGCTCTCTCTCCTCAATGTTATGAAAAATTCCATAGGAACGAAAACCGCAAACTCATTTAGTTATCAGAATCTCGCGCGTGGGGGCTGAATAAAAAATATATTCCGAGAGAGTGAGACAAATGCGCATTTATCGCGAACCTAAACAGGTTGCTGAGAAATAAACAAATAAGAATAAAATACAATATACGCGCGATTAGTAGTATTCCGACTACAGATTTGTTTATCAGCTTGCCGATAATAAAAATTGGCGAAGGACGCTGGGTTCAGAATTATGTAACAGCGGAGGGGGTTCTCGACTTACCCATTTCACCAGCGGCGCCCAGAAGAATATGGTCTTGGGACCTACGGAATAGGTAGATTTTCTTAAAATTCCGAGATATCAAAAGGAATCCTCTACTCACCAGCTGGATGCATCCATAGGGGCCGCATTTTGGCGGGCACGAATTTGTCACAGGCTCCAATCAGGCCATTATAGGCTCTGGAGTGAAGTCCCTTGCCGGCGGAAGCTAAAGCCTTGGGTGGCGTTGAAGGAGGCGTGGCAGACATTCCGGACTTGGACTATAATTCCCGGCTAATATAACGTCCAACCTATACAGATTCAAACTAGAAACTGATGTGGTTTTTCCAGCCAAGAGAGGAAAATGATTGAAACCTACCTCTCTATAATCAAGTGTTTGTTCAGCGTGATTAGAATGTCAGGCGATTGGAGATGAGATAATGATCCTCTCGTTCAGGTGGGAAGTGGGTGCCCAACAGCTCCAGCGAAGTGCCCATCGACAACTGAGTCCGGGGTTCACACAATATGTTTATGTTTCCCTAGGTTTAATAACTTAGCTCTCTTATCACCTAGAATTATCAACAAATAGTAGAGGCCGGCGGCGCCTCTTCTCACTTCTCCCCATATCAGGCATGAACTAACTATAAAAGCACATCTTGCTTAATTAATACAAGTTATAGGCCCCATATTTGCTAATTTATATAGGCATTGGTGTGTGAGTGTAAGTATCGCTATACATTTAGTTTGTATTAATTTGAGCTTGCAGGGGTTAATACTACTTTGATAAAACATATGTGCAAATTGTTAGGGCGCACATGGCGTATGAATAAATAAACTTGTAATATGATAATTTTCTACTGAAAAAGATAACACCTTTAGATATTATAAGTCACTTAACTTCCTTAAGAACATTGCTTTTAAATTAATCAACTTATTTGGATCTATATGTTTGTGATGGAAGTTGAACCAGTTTTATGCCAATTATCAAGGCTATAAATAAAAACGATTGAGAACAAGCTTAGACAAAGCTTTAACATTTAGCTTTCCCAAGTGAAAGAATCTCTTTAAAAGATAAGATTTCACCATATCTAATAAAACCCAATCCAAGGAATTAAAAACATGCATTTACGTTTTTCTACTGTCTATAGTCTTACAATATATCGATTTATTATTTTTTTTTTTTTTGACAATCACAAAATGTCCAATAATGCTTCGTATCCATAAAACTATACGCAAAAAGCCTCCACATATCCAAACTTAAGTAATACGAATCACGTCGATAAGGCGGTAAAAACCATAAATAATAATGGTCAACAGTTTTTTGTAAAACGCAAATACCCGATCTGCGAACACAGCTCCTCCTTCCTAATCCTTTCGTTTACGTTGTGCGGTGTGGTGTATATCATTTCGATCTAAGTCTATGTAAGTTTAGGGGGACAGCACCGGTATTAGATTCGATGATATGACTCTACTTTTGTACCGCCGGCTTGGGTTCCTGCTCCTTCTTCAGCTTCTCCTGCTCCTGATAGTAGTTGAAGGCCCTGCCCAGCTGCACCACCTGGGTGATGCCCACGAAGAGATTCACGGCGAACAGGCTGTAGTTCTTGGGTATGATCACCAGCGAGTAGCGGGACCAGATGATGCCAGTTGCGGCCAGGGCGGCGCATCCGGATATGGAGATCGAATCGGCCGGACGGGCCAGATCACTCAGGCCGGCGGCAACGAGGCCCTGGGAAGGTAAAACATATGTTTAGGATGGATTTTTTATATGTAGTTTTGGTTAGGGTTTTAGGAATGGTTATATTCTACATGGTAGATACTTTTATTTTCCTTGCTTAATGTCTTGATAATAGTACCGCACTCTGATTAAGCTTAACTTTCCAGGTTTCAATAACAGATTTAGTATTTTATTAATATAAATTAATCTACCAAGAGAATTACTTTAAATTAAATATAAAACTAACCATTTATTATATATCCTCTTTAAAATCGAGAAATAATGAATAAAATGTTTCTTGTTTGTCTGCCAAATAGATGTTTAACTCCTACTTGTTTTAAAGAACAAATTGTAAGCTTTTTTAACAAAATACATTGACCTTTATGTGATTTTTATCAAATAACAAAAGATAAACGAAAAAGTTCCTTTCGAAAAAGTAAACATAAAAGCATCTATTCAAGTTACTGATACATATGTATGTACATACATACATATGTAGATATGTATTATATATATTTTCTTTTCATTTATTACGCGTATAAGATAATTTATATTGCGAAAATTGGTCATTTATATTTTATTTATAGAAACTGATCGTCAAAACAAAGGCTTCTTTCGTATCGGATTTTTTTTTAACGAAATGATAATTTTAATAAACCGATACTGAATAAACCGAATAATTATACAAGTCGGGAAATGGAATCTTGGCTAAAATTGCCAATCTTGGAATTGGAAAGCTGAAATTTGTACAAGTTTTCTGAAACTTTTTCAGGGTTTCAGAATGGCCAGGCAAGAATCGCAATCCACTCACTCACACGAACCAGCTGACCGTTATCAAGCGCGCAGGTTGCTCGGAATAATCAAAATAATTTCATTTAATGGCACCTGCGCACAGATTTGTCTACCGTTGCTACGGATTTATTGCGTGCGAATGTGTTGGTGCGATAATGAAAATCAGCGAAGGTCGCGCCGCGCTGTCCAAGTTATGTAATCCCTTCAGTCCGCTTGTCAACTCACCCATTTGAAGACCGGGGCCCAGAAGAAGATCGTCTTGGGACCTTTTGGCGAGAAGAAGCAACAAGTTAATTACATTATGCACCTCTATAATCAAATTTGATGACCTACCAGCTGGATGCATCCACAGGGGCCGCAGCTTGGCGGGCACAAATTTGTCGGCCGCTCCAATCATCCCATTGTACAGCTTGGAGTGAAGACCCTTTCCCGCCGAGGCCACCGCCGTGGAGGCTGGCGGCGGTGGTGGGGGCTTGGGCACGGGTGGCGGGGGCTGAACGGCGGCGGATGACATTATGTGTTGTTTGTGCGTTGCTAATTAATGCAGAGACAGACACCTCCAAACGCGTTCGCTGCCAATGAGAAAATAAAATCTAGTAGGAAACGCTAAACAACCAGAGACGTGGAGCTTTGCGAGAGAGCGGAAGAGGAGAGGAAGTGAACAAGAGAGCTGGAGAGAGCGCACACCCACAAAGCTAAACAGCTGAGCAGTGCTGGCGAAATTCCAAGGAGAAATCCACATATCTAAAAATCCAGAAATCTCAGAAACAAGGATAGTTAGTATAAGACATACTCCATGATTATAAATAACATTTCCTAATATGAATATACAAAAAATTATTACAAAAATATTTGGTCGTATATTTTGCATATTAACTTGATAAATATTTGTTTTTAAATACAACTTCAACATTCTGTAATCGGAAAATTAGTATAATAATAAATTATTATTCAAATAATTTACAACTAGTTGAGTGCCCGCTCAAAAATAACTATGTATGTATTTCTAGCTATAATTATGCCAGCACTAGCGCAGTGAGTAATGAAAGCTAACGTGTTTTTACGCTCCCACGTTAATGAAACGCATGGGAACGTATCCCTCTCCGGGCTTTCTAAAAAATTTGCTAAATTTCTTATGTTTATCTATGCAACAATTTCATTTAGTATAAATGTATGTATTATTTAAGGAACAGGTTTTTGCACACTGAGAAGTTCAATATGTGCAACATCCTTGACCTTGATCTTGAAGAGAGTGTGCCAATTTCCGCAGTGTTGACGGAAGCAGAAGTGTCTGTATTTAATGCAGCTCTACATTCACACGAGCACAAAATCTAAAAATATCTTGCAATTGCCTCTTTTTTTTTTTAGCAATCACGCGATATTAGTGATGGGTAAATATTAGGCTGGTTTTACAGATGTAAAATTGGTGTATGTATAATCAACAATGAAAAGCTGTTGAGGCTTTTATATAGGGAATATTGGTTAGAAAGCAAAGCTTTACAGCTTTGCTATGTATAATATTGGTGTGAATCATCATATTTCCCAGAGCTTACATATACCGTTCGGCTTGGTGTATGTATCATCTCTATGCTTAATGTCAGCAAGCTCTTGACATGGTGTAAAAATCCATTTAAACTTGATATTCGATGTAGAAATGCATATAATTTAAGTAAACGTAAGATAATTATGTATATTCGTACATTACATAAAATTTTAATTAAATTGAATTAAACATATACATAGATACAACAAAATAATGTATAAATACACAAATAAACCAAATGTCAAATACTATCCATGATGTATATATAATAATTAGCAACAACTGTCACTTTCGGGAGCTTTTGCGAATATTTATGTTTAATTAGTGTACGTACTTGACTTATCACTCGAGCTTCTGTACATATTTCTTCATTATTAACTTCCTACTTATAATATAAATAAAGATATAATTCCTTCGAAGAGACAACTAGAAATCTTTTCAATTATTTCAGTTTTTCAAGAAAGCCCCCTCCCCTCCCCCCACTGCACTAATTTTAAATTGTACTTACCTGAAAATACAGGAATTAATCATACGACAACTTCTGCTGAGTCAGTCACTAGTTTAAACAATTTCCATTTCGATCTTGTTGCCTATTTTTGGTCCAGCCTCTTGGGCAACGCCCTACCCAACCCCCTCCTATAAATATTGGCTAGATCGGTGTGCCTCCATGCGAGGGCAGAGGAGCAGCTAGTCGTCGCTGAGAACGCTATTGCGCATTCATGGAAAACGTGCCCGTCGGAGTGACGCACTAATCGGAATAAATGCTAATTAGCAGGTAGTCGCGCGACACCTCAGATGCCTTCCACGGAAACACGCAGTGGCCCAGCCACTTGTGCACATTGATTTCTGCTTAGCTTTATCGTATTCAATTTCATGTTAGAAATGTATACATATGTAATTTCAATTACAAATCAAAGGCGTACATATTTAAATTATTTCATATAAATCAAATAGTTCTACATTGTTTTGAAATATTGTTTCTTTTGCATTCCTGTCTGTGTGTATTTGTATTTTGGATGATCTTTAAGCAGAGTCCCTTCCGCCGGATTAGTCCTTGCCTGAACATTCACACACCAAAAGGGTAAGTGTCTGGATTTTTGCTTTAACGTTGATAACACAGAATTGAGAGAAGCTAAAACGGCTGCAGCGGCTCCCCGTCGTGTATTTTTTCCCCACCAAGTTCTTAAGCTAGCTCCTCGAAAGAACTCGGCTGCTGTCTCTGCTGCTGCTGCGTTGTGGACAAAGTATAATGCTATTATTATTATGTGAATTGGTTTGCGGCTGGCTTTTGTCGAATTTTCATACACAACCGTCTGTGTACGGCTAAAGGCCAAAGTGTGTTTGTTATGTTGCACAAGTTTGGTCTCCACATTACTGCTACCTGCCTCCGGGATTGGATCGTTAAAAGTTGAATGAGTTCATTGGTAGTTTATCGGCATTCGGATCGAAGTTGAATTGTGTGCCATCGGAGCTGGGTGCCATGTTGGTCTGTTCACCCTGCAAGCGCATCCAAAAGGGGGTTAACATCGACGCCGTAGTCGTAGAGTGACACAACTTACCTCATCTGTGAAGTATTGATCGATAATTTCGTAGGCTAGTTTGTAGATTTCAACATTTTCGTGAGTCTGCAGACGCTCAATCTTGGCCAGACCCTCGCACTCTTCGATGAAGTTGGCCACCGCCTCCACATGGGAATCGGCCACTTTGAGCATATTGTTAAGACCATCGAGTACGACCTGTGGGAAAAGATGAGAAGAGATGAAGATCAGATCGAAACAAATCAACCCACATCTCAACCCCTGGGCTTACATTGATAACTTGCGTATCCTGGCACGAGAGGAGATCACAGAATGGCGGAATAACGCCCTCCTTGATCAGGGTGAAGACCTGTTCCCTGTTGCCGCTGATGGTTAGATTGCTAATGGCCCAGGCGGCCTCCTTTTGTGTCTGGAACTCGCCCTTGCTCAGGTTCTCGATGATCTTGGGCAGCAAGCCCACGTTTATGACGGCCTGTACCTGTGACTGGTTGCCGGCGGTGATGTTGGACAGGAACCAGACCGCCTCCTTGCGGATCTTCTCCTTTGGATGGGAGAGTAGGGCCGGGAAGTAAGAGAGCGCTTCGTAATTGAGCACAACCTGTGTCTGCTCATCGGATCCGGTCACAATATTGCCAACGGCACGCAGTGCGGCTGTCTGAACCTTGACCTCGTTGTTGCCCAACAGCGGTATCAGCTGGGGCACAACTCCGCTCTCGATGACCATCTGGATCTGCTCGTTACCACCGTCGGTCAGATAGCTGATCGCCCAAACCGTGTCCACCAGAATGTTTGTGTCGGTGTGATGTATGAGCACGTTGAGTGCGGGCAGGATCTCATGGATGGTGGCAGCCGGCGGCGGCGGATCCTTGTTGCGGCACAAATTTACAATCACCCAGGTCACATTACGCAAGAATGAGATGGGGATGTCCGGTTTGATGAATGAGAGCAGTGGCTGCACCACGCCGTGCTTGATGACAAAGTCTCGCAACAAGGGTCCATCGCCGATGATATTTCCCAGAGCCCACACGGCTTGTTCACAGACATTGGGAGCGGGCGAGTTGAGAAGTTGAAGGAAGAGGGGCACAGCGCCGGCGGCAACGACCTAGAAAAGAGACATCCGTCAGTCTTCGCGCTTGACATTAAGATTAGATTGAGTTGCCCACCTGATTGGTCTGGTCCGAGGTGCCGGATGCAATGTTGGTCAAGGCCCAGGCGGCCTCGAACTGCAGCATTGTGTGATTGTGTTGCTTGAGGCACTCTACCAGGATGGGCAGAATGTCGCTATGGATCAGATCGTTGATGGGTGGATTTTTGTCCGAGGAGAGTAGCTTCCGGGCGGCCTGGACGGCGGCCAGCTGTTGTTCCGGCTTGGTGGCATCTGCCGCTGCCTGGGCAAGTTTGTTCAGGTTGATGGTTGGGGGCACCTGCTCGTCCTCATCTGTGTTCGAGTCCAGATTGGGAACGTTGCGTCGCTTAAGGATGGTCTCCTCGCGCTTGTTTTTGCGCAGCTCGACAGTCACCTCGTTGCGGCGACGGCGCATCTCCTGAAATTGTACCCAAAGGATAAGTCCTCGCTACAAACTATTAATTAAAGTCGTGTCCACACTTACATCCTGATCCTTCCCTTTGTTTTTAAAGTTCTGTAAACGATTCTGATCCAGCGACGTCATTCTCGGTCCGTTTCTTGTGTCTGGCTGATTGCAGCTTCAATAACTGGCGACTGTCGATTGGTCGGTTTAAATGCGTGTGGCTGCTAAAAATCAATTATGAGCGGAGATGGCGACTTACGCCTCCTGGGGAATTTCGTTTCGTTCGCAAACAATTTGTTTCAATTGGAGGAAAAATGTAATCGCACGCACACAGTCACACGCGAATGGGCGAACGGAGAAAAATAGCGTAGAATGAACCAACACAGTTGCAGTCGCACAAAGTCAAGCAGCAGAGCAGCACGATGGCGCAGGCAATGAAAAAAGGAAATGGCGAAAAAATACACGGAGATTAGCAGTACATTCGGGGAAAAACGCAATACTTCTAGCGCACTGTATGGTCTACTTACGTGTGAAGTTAAAATTGGTTTCGCCCACGACACTGACTCTTTCTACGCCTTTTAAAAATGATCAATTTCTTTTCTTTTTTTTATAAAAATTGCAATTCGTGACAGCGACGTGAGTGAAGTTGGCTGCGGTTCTCAAAACGGGACTGTCCACTCCCAGACAGCGTTGATAGGAAGCACTTATCGCAAGAGATGTACCAGCTAGTTATTTTTACTTTTTGTTCACTTGTTATATTAAGGAATTTAATTTTAATAAAACCTAAAAAATATACATATATTTTGTACGATTGTAACCTTAAAGTCACAAAACCAACTACTCCAACGGAAACACGGAACGTAATGTTTTCACATGACGGAATTACCGTGGCACTTCTAATCTAGAAAAAACCAACTGCTTGAATTTTAAACATGTAATAAGTAAATTGTTTATTATGAGAATATGATAATGAAAACTGCTTTTATATAGTAGATATTAAAATATAAAATTTGCACTTCATATTTATTTTTTTCAAATTTCCTCATATTTCACCTTAAGAAAACTTAACTCAACCAAAGCAGATTTGCATATTTTAAAGAGCAGTAAAATATCTTCACAATATAGCTGTTTTATATCGGATTTTGTAGTTTATTGCCGCATCTCTACGAATTATAAAATAATCGATAGCATCGAAGGCAAAGTGTTATCTCTATTATTAAACGTCCCAGCAGGCGTGCAAAAAGAAAACATAACGCCAAAAAGGGATTACATTGTCCGTGGATATCTTTTAGAGGCATGCATGGACACTAGTGCGAATGCCGGATGCCAGGTCCAGCGAAAGCGCGATGACGGAGAACACAGAGCACACCGCGGGCGTGGATAGCCCAAAAGTGGCGGAGCAGCAATCTAATCCAATCACATCGGGAAAACAGTCAAATATTAAGGTGAAGAGCGAACGGCCGGACGCCGAGGTGGAGGCCAAGTTGCGGGCTCTAAATGCCAAATTCAAGGCGGACACTCTGTCGGCAGCATTGGGCAACAGTAAGGAAGAGGCCGATGAATCGACAGAGGACAGTGACGATTCCTCCTCCGTCGACGATAAGAAAGCCATAGAGCCTGTGAAATCCTCCAATGAGATCTTGGCCGAACTCTTCGGTGTATTCAACGCCGCTCCGCCCGAGGAACTCCTCGATGACAAGAACCTGCTCAAAAAGAAGAAAAGGATCAGGAAGGATAGGAAGGAAAGGAAGGCCAAAAAGAAGAAGCCGCTCAAGTCCGATGGCGAGTGTAGCGAATCGGGTGCGGAGGGCAGGCACAAGCACAAACGTAGGAAACACAAGCAGAAACACAAAGACCAAAAGGATAGGGATAAGGAGAAGCCTCGGGACAAATCAAGGGAGAAGGCGGCATTAGCAACGGCTTCCTCTCCAAGGTCGTCGGTTACAGCGACAACAACAGGCAAGGAGAAAGAAAAGTCTGAGAACAGAAAGCGATCCACGGTGGAGTCGAGCAACCAAACAGATTCACATGCCATCAAGCGGGAAAAACAGGAAAGGGAACGGGATCGAGATCGAGAACGTGAACGGCGGAACGAGAGGGAAAAGGAGCGGGAACGAGAACGTGAGCGGGAACGTGAACGTGAACGGGAGCGAGAAAAGGAAAAAGATAAAGAGCGTGCCCGCTCCAACAACAGTTTCTATAACGGGCACCAGGATACAGACCGCTCCAAAGGATCTCAAGCTGCCAAGATGAAATCTCGGCAGGAGCGTGACCTTTCTGATGTCTCGCTCTCTGACGAGGATACCTTCTTGCGCGAAAAAGCCTCTAATGGACGCCAACGGCCTCACAACAGCTTTTATGATGGCAAGGAGGACTCCAAGCCAGAACCACGAGTGGAACCCAAGCCGGAGCCAAAGCGGCTTGTACGCGAAACGAACTCCAGAAGACGTAGAGAGGACAGATCTCGATCGCGGTCCCGAGATCTTGGGATAGACAAGAAGCGCTTGCTGGAGATCGCGCGGAAGAATGCCATCACTATGTTTAAGCGGGGAACGTTGCCCGGCGTTTCTAACATGACGCCGGAAGTCAAGGACAAGGTGCTGGTGAAGATGCGCTACGGCGGTCGTACAGTTCAAGATCTGACGGATTTCTGCAAGAAGATATCCAAGGGCGACGGTCTCTCCGACTTGAGTTCCGACGAGGACTCCGATGTGGACAAGAATGGCAATGCGAAACCCTTCCATCATCCCTTTCAGCTGAAGGAGCGTGAGCCTATCGTAATGCATATACGGAACTCCACGCCGATCGTCCCGTCAACATCGCTGCGCGAAGAGCAAACCAAGGCCATCACCATGCAGTTTCCCGTATCCTCCGGCCAGACGCACCGCATGAACGAGGTGTGGGTGCCGGTTGAAAGCAAGGATAAGGTAGTGCCGCTGCCAGCTTTGCCGCCAGCCAAGCAGGCAACCAATATGTTCAAGGAGACGCCGAAGAATGTGTTCGCCAAACCCCTGCCACATCAGGATCAGCAGGAGCCCGCCTTCAAGTCGGTAGGGGGAGTGGTTATACCTTCATTTATACCTACTACCGGAACAGCTATTTCTGCTCCACCGACTCCAAAACCTGTACCGCCGCCCGCAAAAGAAACCGCTCCTGCGCTCCCTATTCTTGTGCCCTTTGTTCCCGAAGTGCCAATCCCATCGGCGAAAGAGGAAACGCCGGCGCCCAGTGCCTCCATCTTTCCGGAAGTTGCGCCGCCCACCATGGATGTCTCGAGTATTATTACCCAGCGTCTCAGTGCCATTCGCCGGCTACAGGTAAGCCTAGGGTATCTATGCAATCCCAACAAACGAATGCTAATTAATTACCATTCCAAACAGGACAATCCTGGCGATTCAGAAGCCCTCAAGATGATGTATCACGCGCAATGCAATATGTCGTCATGGGCCAACTCCAAGCACCTGCCCGGACAGTTCACTGGCAGCACAGGAGCCCAGGTGATGAAAGCCCACGAACTGAACAGCGGCCCCCAGCTATGGGTGCGCAAGGACCAACTGACATCCACGAAACCGGTGACCGGCGGCATGGGCATGACGCTCTTGCAGAAAATGGGCTGGAAGCCGGGCGAGGGACTGGGCAGGTGTAAGACCGGATCTCTGCAACCATTACTCCTGGACGTAAAGCTGGATAAGCGCGGTCTGGTGTCACGTGAGGACCTCAGGCAACAGCCAGTCCGCTCAAATGCCGCTCAGCGAAAGAACAAAAACCCAGCCCGTCCCTTTGGGGGAGGAGCTGGGCCGACGGTTATAACCCAGGACAAGCATCCTGTGTGCGTGCTCAATGAACTGTCGTCGAAGAACAAATGGACGCCGCCGCAGTACAAGCTCCTGCAAGACACCGGTCCCCCTCACAGTCGGTCGTTCCTCTTCTCTGTGGAGATCAACGGACAGAGTTACACGCCGGATCGGGGATGCCTTAACAAGAAGGAGGCCAAACTGAACGCGGCGCAGTTGTGTTTGCAAACCTTGGGTATCCTGCCTCCCAGTTAGTGGAGGCGGTCGATCCGGTTTCTAGTTAATAGGTAAAGTAAATTAATTCGTTAAAAATGTACATAAAGTTAGGCCTAAAAATCTCATTGTTTTTGTCTTAATGATGCAACAGACGCATTAAATCGACGTCAAATCTATATTTCATATAGAAATATATGAACAGCTGTTTTTAAAATAAAACTGGAAATAGTTTTCAATTTGGTAACTCCTTTGCTTTGTCTCTTTAACTTTTATTATTTGTTTTATAACTTTAAAGTGTAATTAGCCAGCAATAAAGCAATATACGTCTGTCTGTTTCTACGCAAGCTAGTCTCTCAGTTTTACAATTAGTATATAAGTTAGAAAGGGCCAGATCTGACGAGACTATATCATAAAGCCGCCATAGGAAAATTTATGGAAAATATTTAAAACTTGTGCGTCTTCAAACATATTTAAATATAGATATTTTTACGATGTTAAAATAATGTTTTAATTATTATCCAATTTGGATTATTATATCAAAAGCCACCAGACAAGCGATCGGTCAATTTTTATGAGAAGATAATCAGCAAAAATTTGGTGTCTTTATATAATATATAAATATACACTTCAGTTAAATCAAATCAATCCAATTGCAAACTGCAAGGGTATTCCAGCTTCGGCTTTCCTTTCTTGTTTTAAAGATATTTTACAAAACTTGCTTGTTTTCATCGTAATGCTTCCAATTTTGTTACTGTTATTGGAACAATTAAAAAAAAATTGCAAACAAAGCTCCATCAGAGCACTAAAGAGAGTTCGATAGGAATAGGAGCGAGAGTGTTGAGCGAGCTTTCAAAGGCTCTCTCAACAGTGGGCATGGCGGCATGGGGAGTTCGATAAACCGTATGATTTGACCGAGATTAGGCCCACTGTGCCAGCATTGGCGTGCAGTTTTCGCACGCGAGAGCTTTGATTGCTGGCTAACGGTGCTTTTGCGCAAGTACACAAACAAAACCGAGCCAAGAAAACAGCTGACTGGGGGGGCTAGAGAGTGGGTGGTGGTTGCTATTGGGGTGGATGGAGGGGTTCGGGCTGTTTGGGGACTCTGGCCATTAAATCTCTCGGCGCGCTGCAAGCGGATTGCTCCGCAGCGAAGGTCAGTTCACGCGGGAGCTCGAACTTCGTCGGTTGCCGATTGTGTCGCGGTGACAAAAAACCCCGGAGAGGCGAGGATACAGCAGGAGAAAGGGACTGGAGGCGAGCAGCAGCAGCGGTGGGGGCAGGTCGTCACCCGGATACAGACACAAAACTTTTTCGAGTGCCCCAGTCCCAGCAGCAGCAGCCGCAACAGCGGCAGCATCCATTAAAGTTGGACAAATATTTGTTGTGAAAATATATATCGCCATAGCGATTGGGGGACTCGGGACTCGTTACGGGATGTGGTCGCGCATTTGGACTTCCACATGGAAATGGCACAAGCAAACAGGCAGCGCAATTGGTAAAGTTGCATAATTACAGCACTCACGCACACGCACACATGAGTTGCGGCGAGTTCGGGCGTTGCTGTGATGCACTGCAGCATTTTGGCCAGCACTGGGCTCGGGCACTTTGATTGCGGACGCCGCCATGGAAACGTGTCGCACCTGTGCGATTTCCATGTTTGTGTGCGACTTCGAAAATGGCAGCAACAACTTCCTGGACCTCTACCATTCCAACTGCTGGCCAAGGGAAATGGCCCAGGTACGCCAGCAGTTCCTCAACTGGAATCTAAAGGTATACAAGTAAAATAAGACTCAAACGAGACACGTTAATTATTATCCTGAGATGTTTACAAAAAGTAAACAAGAATATTTACATATTTAAGATGAAAAACATACAAAAACTTTAGAATCATATTCTTAAATCTAAAAACTAATATAGTCAAGAGTTAATGAATACTTCCCCAAATCATTCTATAGTTTTAGTCATTTATAAAGTTTTTAAATGTACAAAATGATACAAAATACTCGTAAAATTTGTTTTCTGTGTGGTTGCGGTTATGTCTTTTGCTGTTTCTCTTTGAAAATTGCACAATTTTGCCAGTGAAAGTTGGATTTCCACTTTGGGAAGAGGTTTGGCTAGACAAAGTCAGGAAGACTGTGCACTTGGGCTTGAATTAAGCACCAAGCTGCAATTTTCTTATACAGCTCTGGGGGAAATAGTCAGCCTCAAGATTTCCTGAACAAGAAAAGGGAATGTAGTTTATTACCTAGTTCCATAGAATAAATTAATAAGAATTTTAGATTGTGAGTACATTTTTTAATCAAAATGAATTGAAATATATTATATTTGAAATACTTCGCTTTGAACAGATCTCACCTAATGACGGACTGCCCCAGAAGATTTGCAGCGACTGCTTCACCAAGTTCTGCTCCATTAACGCTTTCCGAGTGGCCTGCCAGGAGGCGCAGTTGAAGCTATCAAACATTTACGATAAGATCGATGCCAGCAGCTTGGAGGATGATCAGCAGGAGGACTCAGACCAAGCAGAGAATTCTCCAGGAACGGGAACCATCATAACAACCACAACAACGACGGTTTCAGACGAAACACAACCAACAAACACTGCCACTGAACCCATACAGATTTTTGTGGATGAACTAGACATCGAAGAAGACCCTGAAGAGGCGGCCGAGGAGGAGGACGCGGAAGCGGAAGCGGACCAGCAACCACCGGAGGAATCTGCCCCCCCAGAACTGACCATTAGCTATGCCTGCAAGTTTTGCTTGCAGCCGCAGGAGAGCTACCAGCTGCAGCAGCATTTACTGGAGCACATCAATGCCAGCCACGATCCGGAGCTGCCGTACAACTGTCCGGAGTGCGAGGAGCGATTTCAGGATGCCGCCTCCCGCACTGTGCACCTCAAGAGCTGTCATGTCGAGAAGCAGCACATCTGCCAGGTGTGCGGCAAGAAGTATAGCGATCGGCACAATTTGCGCCATCATGTCGAGAAGTACCATTCGGAGACGGACTTCGAGTGCGGCCTGTGCGAGAAGCGATTCTTTACCCGAAAGAGTCTCAACTACCATATGAAATGGCACAATCCGGAGCGCCAGTTCAAGTGCCGCCACAGCGGCTGCGAGCGACTGTTCATTAGCCAGAGGCACCTTAAGTGCCACGAGGCCACGCACACGGGCACCAGTGCCAGGAAGAGCGAGCACTGCGGCTTCTGTGGGAAGAGTAAGGAGAACAGCCTATAAATCTACTGAATTAATACTATTATTAAACCTCCACAGCTTTCATACACCTGAAGACCCTGCGCTGGCACATCTATAAGCATCACGGCGGCGAGAAGCCCTTCAAGTGTGCCAACTGCACGGAGGGTAAGTGGATGATCCTCCGGCTCGGGGGCACCTACACAGGATCACTCAAGCTATTCATGAACAAGAGCATTAACCACATATATTATATATAAATCAATCAATCTGTCGCATCATCGAACATTCTTTCACATCCAACAAGTGCTTTAAGACCATAGAAACTGAGCCAAGTCCGGCTGCTTCGGCCGTCTCCTATAGTGTGTGTTAGCCAAGCCTAAAGCAACGGTAAACATAATGGCTAACCATTAGATCTTTTTGTACACCTTTACTAGCCATCGCATGCAAATATCAACTAACAGAACGTTTTGTACTTTGACCTACTCTTAGCCACTTGATTAGAGTTTTAAACCCGTCAAAACCAACCAAGCAACCAATGCATAACCAACTCCATCATCCACCGTACGAAATCCCCAGAGAGAGCAGCATGCAAGCAATTACTTAAAAAGGTCGTCCTGAAATTGGAATAGTCGGCTTGCGGTTACAGATTGTTTCTGTATTAATCTGGCTATTCTAGAAGTTTTATTTAACAATTTATATATATATAATTCATAATCAAAAAGAGTAGCAGCTATGGCGACTTTCCAAGCTCGGGACGATAAAAATAAATTTCCGAGTGCATATATTTCTACTTCATGACACCCCACGTCTAGCCACCCATAACTTTTTCACCGATCCTTAGTTAAACGAAATCTCCTCGAATCCACAGTTTTTGGGTCATATGCGGAGAAGCGGATCCATATGCTGGAGCAGCACAGGGAGAACTTGACGGCCATCGAACGGAGTGAGTGCATGCTGTGCCGCCAGGCCTTTACCAGCGAGCAGGATCTAGTCCTGCACATGTCTGCCGAGCATCTGCAGCCAGCCGGTACTCCGGTAATTGCCAACAACAAGCGCGTCATCCAGAAGAAGCGGGAGCGCCAGTATTCCGGACTCTTTCAGTGCGACAGTTGCACCCAACGATTCAATATGAAATCTGCGCTGGAGCGGCATGCGGCTGTCCATTCGGAGAAGGATCGACCGCACGCCTGTCCGCACTGCTCGAAGAGATTCAAACGGGCCCAGGACATGAAATGGCACATCAAGACGCACGAGAAGGAGAAGCTCAATGTGTGCGATGTCTGCGGCAAGGCCTTCGCCCTGAAGTATGTGCTCACACAGCATCGCTTGAGTCATGAGAGTGAGTGGTTGTCGATCCAAGATTACTTTTCTAAGAACTCTTAGTAATTAAGAAACTATTTCAGTCTTGGAGAAGAACTTTAAGTGCAACGTCTGCGGTCGCTCCTATCTGTTTGAGAAGTCTCTGCGGCTCCATCAGCGGGTTCACACCGGAAAAACCTACTATAAATGCGATCTCTGCCAAGAACGATTTGTCACGCACATCAAACTAAAAAGTATATATACAAAATCATATATGTATCTTTTTAACAACATAATTTCCCATTGATTCTAGCTCACATGCAAAAGACACACGCCTCTCAGCCTAATATAGCTGATCCTCTGGATGATTTGATAAACATTGTGATTTCCTAGACACGTGGAAGTGAATTATAATACTCACAATACTGTATCGCTGTATTGAGAGCGTAGCTCTCGCTAACTACTGAACTCGAACCTACTTAGATCTAATAGATATTGATTATACCCTCCATCCAATCACTAGACCATATGCACGCAGGGATCGTTGAGTCGCGAAGGTGCTGAAGAGCTTTATATAGTATACTCTATAGGCAAATACACTGTCCCCCCACACACATCTCACTTTATTCCTTCTCGAGTCCCCGTATCTCTTTCTATCTCTCAGATTCATATTAATCTCGCAGAACGCCTCTTACACTCCAAGCACATACATAGATATGTACATATGAATGTATATCCACTTGACCATTGATGACCATTTAGCGATAAGCAATAAGCAAAGAGAACAAACATGATGTTATATAAAAGCAATTTAAGCTTCACGGCAAACTTTTAATGCTCAACAAAATGCATTTATTTCCAGATGAAAACCGAAAAGTATTTACAATAATTACAGAAAATGTATAAGAATATTTAAAATATCAGATATACTATGAATTTTAATATATGTAGTTCCAGATATATTTACCGAATTCATGTTCCATATAAACATTAATTTGAAAAAACATCTTCCGACAGTTTTTATTTCAATTGGGCGGCTCTTATCGATAAAATGTTAAGAATCTATCGATTATCAAAAGTAATCAGTTGCTTTTAAACTGTATTTAAAATTAAAAACTATACAAGCTTAAAAATAATACTTATTATTACTCTTAATACATTAACAACTTAATTTATAAATAGCTACATTTGACTTGAAAACATTTATGAAGATGGCAGCGCTGTTACCCCCCACATGCGATAGCTGTGACTCAAGTACTTGGTCACCTGCGGCCTGCTATCGGCCATCTCTAGGGAACGTGAACACGTCAGTTTTTAGTTTATAATATTTATAGGCGAAAACTTAAGTGCACAGTGCAATTCGGAGCTAGTGAACTTGGCAGCGATGCCCACGGGGACTACTACCATACGCCATATCATTTAGGAAACCCCAGACCGGATAGCTCTCTCCACGTTGAAAGCGGCGCAGTGCAACAATACAGAGTGCCGAAATATTGACCAAAAACGGACGCAAAATCTATAAAAGCCGCAACAACAACACCGTCGTGTTGACGAGGGGGCGGGGTGCCGTACGGTAAAGAAGATTAGCAGCTGCCACGCCAAGCAGATCCGACGTGCGTGTTGATTTGGAATCAAGTTTAAATCACGCCCACACAGGCCTTTGTCGGTCAACAAAGTACACGTAGCCATCGCCATGGCCTTGCCATTGAGTGACCTCCTCATGTTAGGCAGCGGCGAGAAGAGGCTAGCCGCCTGCGTGGTGCTCCTCCTGCTGGAACTATTCCTGGAAGGTATAATCATAGATAACATTATCTTTTGGACGTTGCCTAAATACACGTCATTGTTATTTTTTTGAACAGGCGCCGAATCGGCGGCGAGTCCAGCGGATATTGAGAACCATCTGGAGCTGGGCAAGGAATTCCTGGCCCGTGGACAGCTGTCGGATGCCCTGACGCACTACCATGCGGCTGTTGGTAATTAAAAGCAATCAAATACGAGTGAAAGTATCCTTGCAACTAGTTTGGCACGGCTTTTAAACTATATTTTACAGATTAAGAAATTGGTATCACCTTGGAAACTAACCAAGATCAATGAGTTTTCGGTTTCTATGACAGCTTATTAGTATTCCGCTTTATAAATAAAGTAGATCAATTATTCTGGGCACACCTTCTTTATATGCCAACGATTTGCAAGGGCCTTCACGCCACTTTCCTGTTCCTTTGACTCAACATATTATATTTCTTCTCATTAGAGGGCGATGCCAGCAACTACCTGACACTTTTCAAGCGCGGCACCGTATACTTGGCGCTGGGCAAGACGCGCTTTGCCATCCAGGACTTTAGCAGGGTTCTCGAGCTTAAGCCTGACTTCACAGCCGCCCGTGTCCAGCGGGGTGTGGTGCATATGAAAAGCGGCGAGTACGAGCTAGCGATCACGGACTTTGAGCAAGTGCTGCAAGAGGAACCAAACAATGGCTTGGTACTAGAGCACTACGCCCGCTTGCCGCCGGCCCAGGAGCAGTGGCGACTTGTGCAGCAGTTGATCGCGCACGAGGACCACCAGAATGCCATTACCATGATCACGCAGCTGCTGGAGATCTCGCCGTGGGCTGTGCCCTTCCGGCAAGCACGCTCCGATGCCTACATTGCCGTCAACGATCCACTGTCCGCCATTTCGGATCTGCGACAGGTGAACCGCCTCACACAGGATAGCACTGAGGGTCACTACAACATCGCCCAGCTGCTGTACACCATTGGGCATGCCACGAATGCCTTGAAGGAGATCCGAGAGTGCCTGAAGTTCGATCCCGAGCACAAGCTCTGCTTCCCCTTCTACAAGAAGCTGCGCAAGGTGGAGAAGCAGCTAGTGAATGCCGAACAGGCGCGTGAGGAGAAACAGTTTGCCGAGTGCATATCCGCCGGAGAGGCAGTGCTACGGTACGAACCTGAGGAGCAGATGATCCGGTACGAGGGTCACAAGTCCCTCTGCAATTGCTACACCGGCGATGAGCAGTACGGCAAGGCACTGCAACAGTGCAAGGAAGCGTTAGATATTATGAAGGATGCCCAGGTCTACTGCGATCGGGCAGATGCACTGCTGGGTACCGAGATGTATGATGATGCCATAGTCTCCTACCAAGCGGCTCTCGAACTGGAGGAGAGCAACAACCGCGCCAAGGAGGGCATTCAGCGGGCCAAGAAGCTGCAAAAGCAGTCGGAGCGCAGGGATTACTATAAAATACTGAACGTTAAGCGCAGCGCCAGCAAACAGGAGATTGTAAAGGCTTACAGGAAGGCGGCGCAAAAGTGGCATCCGGACAACTTCCGGGACGAGGAGAAGAAGGTGGCCGAGAAGAAGTTCATTGATATTGCCGCCGCAAAGGAGGTGCTCACCGATCCGGAGAAGCGACGTCAATTCGACAACGGCGAGGATCCGCTAGATCCCGAGGGCAATCGGGGCGGCTTCCAAGGCGAGCATCCATTCGCCCACTTCCAGCACGGGTCGCCCTTCCAGTTCAAGTTCCATTTCAATTAGTCAGCCATTTGCTTTGTGATGTTCCCATACAGCGCGTACCGTCACGATATCCTCCTCCTCAGCGATTTTACACCGTTTTTGTTTCGTTCCTTTAAAATGGCGTGTAAATAGTAGCATAGAGCGTACAAAACCCCGAGCCCCTGGTCCGTTGTCAGAAAACAGCACACACAAATCGCAACAACACACTCTGAGCACTTAAATTTAATTAGTTTATTAAATACCATAATTATAATGTAGTACATTTTTCTAATTATGTATAAAACGAAATATATATGAGAAACAAGCAATTAAAGACTTGCAAAAGTGAACTGAAACGTTAAGTCTTTTGTATTAATCCTAAACTCTGTAGCCACCCAAAATCCCGGAAATTATTATTGGAAGCCAAGCAGCTCCTTTAGGAGTTCGGGGTAACCATAACATAGATGAAAGACGCCAGCATGGCCACCAGTACTACGTAAAAGTAGAGCTTGATGTGATATCTCTGGTCCAGGGATACCAAGAGCTGGCGAAACTGCGCCATTGGAGACACCTGATCTTGAGCCCTCACCAGAGGCCGCCTAACCTGCGGCCTGGCCATCGGCGAAGAGCGAGAGCGTGACACCTGGCTGCTTCTGATCGGAATTATTTCCTCCTCCTCCTCGCTTTCGCTGTCAATCTCCATGGGCTCTGCGGCGTTGTCCGGTTGATCGTAGAACTGGTTCAGTTGCGGATACAGGGTATTCACAGTAGTTCTGGGCTGGAGCAAGGAGCCTCTGACAAAGCCCAATCCGCTACCAGCTGCAGTATGGCGCTGGCGCGGAAGGGCTGTAGCTGCAGCTGGTGCTTTGTGTCCAAAGGGCTGAGCTGAACCACTGAACGTGTTTCGCGGTAGTATGGGAGAGCGCGATGGGCTGTACTCCGATTCCTGGTAGCTTGTAGAGTTCAGCTGGGTTTGGGTCAGCAGGGGACGCGAGAAACCCAGCTCGGAGCGTTTGTAAGTGGAAGGTACGATGCCAGGTTCATAGGTAGGTAGCGTGTGAAGAGGAGCTGCTGGCACATGTGGCCTCTCGTATGTGTAGCTGTTGGGAATGTCATCCTGCTGTTTCTCACGTTCGTACAGCGGCTGGTCCAATTCACGGGTGTATGATGTGGTCAGCACTCCGGATTTGGTCAGGGAGACGGAGCGTTTGTCGTTCTTGGGTGACGGCGTTTGAGTGGCATGCGAGTAACCCACACGCGGTGAATCCACCATAAAGTAATCGTCGTCCTCCGACTGGGAACCCACATCGGAAACAGTGGTGGTTGTATCCACAAATCTCCCAGATACCGACGTGTTGTCCAGTCCGTAGGCGATAGTGCGGCGACTGTTTTCGCTGATCTGGGTGGTGTTGCTGCCGGCATTGCGGCCTGGGCTTCTGCCCGCCGTGCGACGCACTGGCTCCGCAGTTGGTGTACTAACCTGGCTGCCGTGTACAGTTTCACGTCTGGGTGCTGACTTCTTAGCTCCAGTTTTGCTTTTGTTCAAAGGAATCCCCGAGATCGCACTTCGCAGCCGGCGAATGATAACATTACGGGTGCTGTCTGTCACCGGTACTCCCGGCAGTCCATGTTCAAGGCACTTCTTGAGAAGCTCCTTGTTCGACAAGGTGTCCAGGTAGGCGAGGTCCGACATTATTTCCAGTACTGGTGAAACGCAAAACAAAAATAGCAATGTCGTCACAATTTGTTGTTGGCGACCGTAGAGATGGTAGCAAAATGACTCGATGACTTTCACATTATTATCGATAGAATTGTTTTTGCAGTTTTGTTTTAAAATTGTTCTTATTCTAATTTATCGTTGTCCCCTTTATTATGGTCACACTGGACACGTAGTCAGGAATTAGTTCACTCACGTCGTTTCGAAACGTAACGGACTACTGGTAAAGTTGGCGTAATATTAAAAAAGAAAATTGTATTATTTGCTTAGATTGTTTAACGCCAGTTTTTTGTTAACATAAAGCCTCTTCATTAACTTAACGTTCGTAATCATGTAGAGTTTTAGAATTTGAATTTTGCGCTTTGATCGCGTTTCGTGTGTGTAGCCACATTTTTGTTTTTTTCGCCCGATGGCAACGCTGGTCGCTTGAAACTTCAAATTCAGTATATTTTGGTATATTCAGTATATATACATTTTGCATAATTTTTTGACCAGGTCACACTGCAGGCAACAGGTGTTCAATCGCAAACAAAAATTCGTGTTAAGCGGGTGCGTCGTGCGGAAGAAGAGCTACTCGCCAAGCCAAAGAAACTAAACAAGTCACAGCGCGGAAACGCTAGAATCGTTAGCACCTGTTCTCCCAACATTCCTTCAGTCCCTGCGCATGCGTGTGTGTTTTGTTTTATTCGGTGTTCTGTTTAAGCTGCAGCAGATTCAATTTGAAAACAATATTAATCGATTTGCTGGCTGCAATTGCAGCATATTTTCGAAGCAGTCGCGATCGAAAGAGTAAAAGAAACAACAAGAGCAGCATAAACATAAGCCGAGAAACCCAGAAACCGGTTAAAGCGGACAGAGCGAGTCCGAGAAGAGGGCGCCCCCAAAAGAGCGAGCGAGACACACATACAACGTGAAAAGTACAACAACGAAAAATACGAGAAAAAAACGAAACGAATTAAAATAAAGATCCACGGATTTTGGTTTTGTTTGCCCAAGAAGTGTGTTTGTTCTTTGTTTACCCTTGCTAACACCACGTTTTCCCCGTTAATGTTGCTGTCTTATCGGCCGATCAAATCGAAAGTGAACGAGTAATTGGTATTACCCTGCAATTGTCGGAGCACTTCGCGTGGCCTCTTTCTTATCGTCACCGTCCACTTCAACTACCTGTTGTTGCCTTCCCGATCCTCGAAAGGTGAGTAATTTTGGCCTGCGGGGCTCTACATATATTTTATAACTCAGACTGGTAAACAAACAAATTAAATTTGTAACTCAAATAAAATGGAAAAAAGCAAAGTGGAAGCCAGGTTCACAGAAATGAGTTTTAAGTATTTTTATGCCAGTTGTAGGGGTTTTAACATTACCTAAGGCGCACTTTCCCAATGTCCGGTTAAAGACCGGCTACCAACTTATCGATTCGATAAATTAAAGTTCTCTTATTTATTTATTTCAAAATAGTTTATTTTGTTTTATCAATATAAATTAAAGGACCTATGCTTTTTTGCATAAAAAACAAATTTCTGTATTAAAAATATTTTTGAGACATTTTTATACGTTTTTCATTAAAAGGAAATGTCGTAACTTTTAATTAAATAGATCAAAAATCTATTTTTACCAATTTTCAGGCAAATAAGAACAAATACAATATTACAAATAAATATTTAATTAATTTTTTACTCACCAAATAACATTAATTAAAGTTTAAACTATTCCAGTTTCTTAGTTCCTATTACAATAGGATTAAAGTTTATCTAAACAAATTCCTGAAAAAAAACATTTAGAAAAATAATCTAAATATAGCTTAAACTTGTATTTATAAAGGCTACACAAATTTCAAATGTTTCTTAGCCAATATCAACTGTATTTCGATAGACCTCTTTGTTTGGCCTATATTTGGAACATCTTATAAACAGGGCCACGTGAGGGTCGTATTGATAAGCCAACCTATCGATTGTTACAAAGAGATTAGGCTAATACCTTGGCACTGGCCAACCAAAAAGGCAAATTTGAATTGGAATTCGTAGCAACACACTGTCGACCGAGTCCAGTTCATTGACACAACCTTTGGCTGTTTTTTTGAACTTGCTCAACTTTCACTGTTTCACTGAAATGCGGCTCGCCAAAATCGGCATAAATCAACACGAAAACAGCAAACACACACACACGACAACAACAACAACACAAATATGTTGTAAATGCCAAAATTGAAATGCAAGCGCAACTTAATAAAATCAAATTTGTTGCCTGCTTTGGCTTTGGCTTTTGTTTTATCTCGTCTTGTTTATGTTTTATGTAATCCCCATGGTTAATTTCCAGGCATCATTAAGCCCCGTGCGAGGAAAAGTCTCTCGAAGACAAATTGAAGCACACGAGAAGATGATTATGAGATAATCAGTAAATTGCACAAGACCAAATGAAGTCATGAGAGTTGAGTTGGAGGAGATCGCAGTCGTTGTTGAGTGGGATTGGGTATTGGGTTTGGAGTGAGCTTACAGTTCGACTCCAAATTGAATGAGATAACAGATTCGTACATGATTTATATCTATTATAAATGAAATGGCATGGGAAAAATGTTTTCCCTCTACTATATTCCCGGGAAATCCAATGGTCGCGCTCTAAGTATTGGCCAATACCAATCCTATACAGGCTATGACTCAGAGCCAACTGCATTTATTCGCGCTCGTATCTTGCATCTAGTTATCGGTCTATAGACAAAATTCCGAAACATGAAGAAAACAAAATGCCAAATATTCCCACCGACAAAAATATGCAGAAATCGACAAACAACAACAAGTTTTATGAACGGCCAAAAAATAGCAGCAACAAAACAAAACTATGCGCATAAAAAAGTTATATAAAAAACACGTTCAGACAACGGGTACAGGTGCGAGCGGGATGGCAGTATCAAGTGGGTTAGCTTTGCCAGTTTCTGTGTATGTGTGAGTGTGTGTTTGAGTATCTGTGTGAGCCACGCTTCAATTGCAAATGCGCCCAGTAAAACAACAAAGTAAAAAAAAACAAGAAAGAAAGAGTTGCCCCACAGAACCGATGCTTGAAATGCCCTTACAAGTATAGGATTTGCTAGATATATACATCTTGTATACTAATAATCCTAATAGGTACATTTTATATACATATATTATTAAAGATATATAGGTCCAATATATTTTATTTGATATAGATAATATCTATAAATATAATAGCTCCAATATATTTATTTGATATACAGGTTACCGGATGAATATATCTTGAAATTCCCATAGTTAAGGGTATTTCAAGCTTAGTTCCTCTTTGTTTTACCAATCATCAAGCATATTTTCGTTAAATTCTATTACTTATAGGGCAAAGATGGTACAACAGGTTCCAAAAATGTATTTTTAAATACTACAGAAATCGATTTATAGTCAAAAAGTACAAACAATATGTTGTTTTTTTTTTTAAATAAAATAAGAAGAGTTCCTTTAGCAAACGAATCTTGGAATGCCACTATTCCTGTAGTAGTTACAAGATATATTCCTCATACTAACCTTAAATAAAAAAAGCTTGCTTGTTAGGTGCTAGATTTATAGGCATTTGTCAATTTTAAAATACCCTATATTAATATTAATATTATAACCTTTATAATCATAGTAATACCCCATGAAAGGGTGTTTAAAAAAACGTTGAAAAAGCATTGACGCAGATTGTTGACGCTCCGTTGTTGCTGATGTTGTTGTTGTTGCCATTTGTTGTAATTGTAAATTCTACAGGTTTCTCAGTGGACTCTCCGTCTGTGTATGTGTGTAGCCGTAGCCATAGCTGTTGTTGCCTTAATGGCACAAACAAAAAAACAAAAACAACAACGCCGCCGATCGCTCTGCAATTTTACGCCAAAGCTAAAAAGGCGAGCGATCGAGCAGCAATCGAAGCGATCAACACAGAAGTGAAGGAAAAGGATGAAAATGGGAGGTGATCGGAATTGGGATGGTGGGATGGCGACCGACGGAACGACCGACCGACCGGGTGGGGTGACAAGGAGAGGCTACTCCATTCGTAGGCAGGCAAAACCGGGCCAGTTGTCGAGCACTGTGGGCCGAAAGCGTCACAACAATACCCATTATTCTACCTTCAAGAAAATTGCCATGCAAATATCTAAGGAAAAACACACACAAGTTCACCTTGAAAGATAATAGATTTGTGTGGTTAGACCAAAGCTAAGAGCGAGGGAAACTTGTTATTCTGCCCTAAACCCACTAAAGCTACTTAATCAATTTCAATATTAATTCCATGACATTTATTTTATTTTAAATAATAAATCCACTTTCCTATTCGTCCACTGTGCAGCGGCTATGCCGTGTTTATGCCCCAATATAAGCAACAACAACAAGAGCAGCGATCGTTGCAATAAGTTGAGCGGACGCGCGCAGTGGACCCCTCGGAGTAGTCGCCTTAACTTGGCCAACAACTTGGACCAACTTGGGGCGCTCGGCTTCAGTCTCAGCCAGCTTTTCGTTTTGTACTCGCATTCGTAATTGTTTCATGAAACTGGCCACCACCACCAACTCCAGGTGAGTGAGGGTGTTAGTGGCTTCAAGGGGGCCGGCAGTGCGGCAAGACAGCGAAAAAAAACAGGTGCGCAGTGCGCAAACGCGCGCGCATTTTTGGTTTTGTTTACTGGTTTTTTGTTTTTCTTTATTTTTTTTTTCGGCCGCTTCGATTTGGGGGCAACAGTTTTTCGCTTTTAATTATGGTTTATGTGTCGCTTACGAACGGCGATCGGGCACAACAACAACAACAACAACAAAAAGCAGCTAAACCGTCGATCGACGATCGTTGATCGGCATACACTTATCCCCCAGTAAGCGGTATATGCACATGCCCCCCATGCCCATTTGGACTTGAAGCGGCCCAAGGTTGCCCGTGTGAGTCCGATGGCGGAGTGTAGTGACACGAGTGGAGGAGACATGTCGAGGCATTGGGGTTACTGCTAATTGTGAATTGCCTTCTGGGCGGATCGCAATGGAATTGGAATTGGCTCCGGGGCGCAAGCCAGCCACTGGCCAAAGTTATTGGAGTGGAAAGCCAGCACCGATATGAAGGTAAAGTCTTTGGCGGCTTTCCCCCATAACTAAAGTCGGTCTAGAAATTCCTGGCCAGGTAGCTGCTTTAAAACAGGGAGTTAGTTTTTATTTAATGAATGTATTTTTCGTATCTAATTGGAGGTATTTTAGGTCCGAGGTCTTGTTATTACCTTCATGTGCTTAAGGGCTTTTCAGACGCAAAAAAACATTTGCTGACCCTATTTTCATATCAACTGAAAAGTAGGATACCATTTTAGTCGCTAAAAAGCTGCGTTCCTTTTTGGATTTATTATTCCACTGATAGTGTTTATTCTGAGTTCCGTGACGAATTGTATTTCTTAGATATTTTTTTATATTAGCTTACTGATTACTCTAGAAATTAGACAGTACTTTATGGCTCATTTATATGCTGATAACTTTTGGGTTTCTCCAAAGTGGGCCCGAAATTTAGTCGCAAGTAAACCCTCTTTTATCAGCAAGGGCCTCTTTGGGTTACTCATCACAATACCAGAGGCACTTTCGTGTAAAATTGATTCAAGTAGCCGTGGGTGAATCATGAGCAAAACACTCTGTAATAAAGTCATTTTAATACCTTTCCTGCTTATCTATGTACTTATTTACAAGGTGCCTGCTGCCAGTAAGGAAATACAGAAATGTCTGGGTACTTATCTGGTGACCCAATTTGAGTCATCAGATAGGGATGACTGCCACAACTGCAGGCAGTGGTAATGTCAAGGCATCGCGCATATGTCACACGGCGTCTTAATAAATATTAGATTGCCGCAATCTTTGCAAAAAACACATGTATCTGAATCTGACTCTGCAAAAATACAAAAAAAAAAGCTGCGATCGTATCTCGAGTTACGAGCGCACGCGTGTTTCTTGCGCCTTTGTTTTGTTTACACTCGATTGCAATTTGCATCTGGCGGATACATTCCTCGGCGCTGTGCCGCGCATATAAAGACCCGCTCAATTGGCCAAGTAGCCGAGCTAGCTAGCTGGCTAACTGTAACTGGCAGCGATGACATTTCGTATCTGCTAGATACGCAGATAGCCAGCGAAGCGTAAATGCATTGCACGCACACACACAGTCGTCCCTGTGGCCTTATTAATATTTATCAATTTGTTATTTAACTGGCTTCGATCTCTTTGTCCGCTTCGCTGCCCGGCTGAGGCAACTTTTTTAGCTCTCAATTTGCATAAAGCCCGATAAAAGATTAACAACAAAATACGATTGTTTTTTTTAAACTCAACTCGTTTGGAATTGATTTTTGTTTTTTCCACGTATGTATGTATTTATTTTGCCTGTTTCCTCTCGTTGTTTTTCTTGTTGTTAAATTGCCAATTTGACCTTATTAAGTATGATTTGTAAAATACCTTGCGTGCGACTTAATTAATTGATTTGTTATAAGCTGAAAATTCCACCGGTCAACATGTCGTTGCTTTAACCCATAAATATTTAATTGCATTTCCAAAGCCCCTCGCGATTGATTTTCTAGGGGCTTTCAGAACCATGCCAAAGCGTTTTAAGTCAATTAAAATTGTGACAAATCCAACTGACATTTCGAGAACCTGAGCTGGGGGCAAGAACACATGATACAGGTGGGTTTCTATCCGAATTAGCAGCTGCCAGCTGTGCTAGAAACCAAGTTCTGCCCTAGAGGAAGATAGCTGAGCAGCGCTGCCAAATGTGTTGAACATATTTGCATTATGGAGCGTACAGCTGGCTTAGATAGGTTGTTCGCTCCCCCACAAGATAGTTATTCGTTTTGGGGTTGTATCCAAAAAGTAAATGGCACGCGCTAAACAAAGCTACTGACTGATAGGGTTTACGCTGTGCAAATATTTGCCAAAGGTCGAGCCATAAGTACTTCAGACTTGCGCCAAGCCCCCTCAATAGATATCTAGTGGCAAATAGTGGCAAATAATTCCCCAATGTGAATTGGAATTATTTTCGTAGGTGATTATTCATCTATTATCAGAACGGATGTGCACGTCTGGGCTTAAGTGATAAGCCGAGATAAGATTTGCGGTGAAAGCAGCCAAGAAGTCAAATATTGAATATTCCAGACTCCCATATGTAGTTGGGTTTATCGCTAACATATGTATCTAGACATTAGCCAACTAGATTATGAGCGTAATCGTGGTAGTAAAAATGTCTACAAAGTATTTATTAGGATAATTAAATGATAAACCCATTGTTATAAAATGTACTTGATTGCGCTACAGCAAGATACTATATTTAAATGTATAAATACAGTTCAGTGGAAGTTGTTTAAATAAAAAACATTGTTTTATAATACTCACATTCAAATGCACGTGCTGATAAAAGACATTGTATAAGATGTACAACAAACCCTGTTCGGATAAAGTTAAATAAAGTTAAAGCAGCGCCAAATACTAGTTGAGTTTTCTTAAATTTCTCATTTTGCTAGACATTTTTTTTTGTGGCTGGTTTTCACTGCCAAAGAGGAAGCGGTTGCCTGCTTTATTACGCACAATTATTCTCTGCATACCCACCATTATAGGGAAAATTATGGAAAAGAAAACCCATTCCCAGCAATTTGTCATTGTTTGATTTTCTCTGTTGCTCTGGCTGTAATTTTTTTTCTTCCTCCTTGTTTTTTGTTTTTTTTTTTTTTTTTTGGCGATTTCTTTGAGCTTGAAACTGGAGCTGCTGTTGGCTCCCAAACAATTTGAACATTTGATTGCTTTATTTCACTTTACAACGCAAATTGGTGGCTTTGTGCACTATGACTACGGCTTGTGATACTTCCTGCCTGCCATGGCTAATTATGAACAATCAGAGTTAGGATCGGATCGGATAGGAGAAGACAAGACATGGCAGGGGATAGATGTGGATGTGGATGCTGCACTTTTACAGCCCCAGCGTGTTGTTGCACTTAGCTGCATGATTACATTTAATGGGCAACGCCAAAACATAATCATTTCGATTAAATAATCAGCTACCGGAGCAAGCCAGAGTCAGTCAGCCACTCTTCGCACATTTGCGCCACACAACAGCCAGCACACGGGAAGAAATAAAGGGGTTTTTATTATATTATAAATATATCTCTAAAGGAAATGGTGCGATGTTAAATAAGAATTGTTTACATGAAATAAACTATTTGCAATTTGTGCCTAAAATGTCAGCGACTTCCATCTTCTACAATTTAGCTATAGAGAAATATCTAAATAAATAAGATATAACATCAACTCTTATTTAATTGGTTTTGTTTTTAGATTCCATTTGTTGTTATTATGTTTAAAATCAATGTCATAATCAATATTCCGCAGTGCATTGCCAGGAGATCGCCTTGTTTGTAATTATGAAAGTTTTTCTCTTCTCTTGCGTTGTTCGAACGGTTGAGCGTTATGAACTCATTTGTGGAAAAGTCAAGTCAAGTTTCAGCTGTGACTCAGACTCTCGGACTCATTTCATTCATAGCCACAAGCTATATATATATATTATACTCTTATATACGTACATAGTTATCGGAAGTGCTGCTTTTGCCGCAGAAGCTGTGGCCGCTGCTGCAGTGAAATGTTGTTGACCACAAAAGTGGCTTGAACCTGAAAACGCCTTGCCATGTGATACAAAAATGTTATTGCCTTGCTGCAAGATCTGCAGTAGCAGTAGCAGCAGCAACAGGAGCAGCAGCAGCTATCTGAGACGAGTTTTACACCAATTTCCCGTCGACGGAAAGGTTAAAGACACTGTTGCTTTATCTAGGGAATTTCTTCTATAACTTTAATCGAGCTTTAATGTGGCAATTGCCGTTTGATGTTGCTCTAATTGAAAAAGGAAAAACGCGGAGTGAAAAACGGGTAAAGTCAAGTGGAAAATTATGGAAGGCGATTGCGTTAAGTGAGGTGTCTGAGATTTCCGTGAAATGCCTGAGATATTTGTAGTCCCCATATAAATCTCGGCCCGTTTAAGCCGCTCGCTCTTTTTTTTTTTTACCAAAAAACTCGCAGCAAGCAAGTAAACACACAAAAAAAGATGCGAACAACTTTTCAGTTGTTTTGTGCGAGGGGTTTTGTTTGTCTTAGATTTTATTATTATTTTTTATTATTTGTTTAGAGGAATGTGGCTTTGTGATCGGTCTTGGCGGGTGTTCTGTTTATTTTTTATTGCATGTTTTCTGTGGGTTAGCAAGGCGAGGCCTTGACTATGTCTGTCAATCTTTTTTTTTTGCACATATTTAAACGTAATTTACGCGCCGCACTTTGTTAGGTTTTGTGTGATGGCCGAGAAAATTTCCAGTGTTAGCTGAAATAAATCAAGCTGCCTGATGAATTCCACAAAATGTAAACCCAAAAAAGGGAGAAACATTTCCTATATCGTTATTTTCCATTTCGAATCAATTAGCGTTAAGTTGGGCAACTCTGGAAATGATGAGAAAGTTAAAATTGATACGAAGTTTTAAAATGTCTATTAATGGGCTCAAGGTCCCCACGGCTCGGCTGACTTCAACCTTTTTTTGTTCAACAAACATTTTTGCATCTCCGCCAAACATAATTTAAGCTGCCTGCTAACCTGTTTTTTTTTTCGGCCACATTTATATGGAATTCACCTTCCAGGGTGCGACATTTTGATTGATTTAAGTCGGGCCCCAAAACGAAGAAGCCACAAACTGATTTTTAGCCATGATTGCGCTGATTACGTGACTCTGCCAATTGATTATTGCCCGCCGCCAAAGAAAAACAAAACTCTGTCCAGGTCTCCGAGCTGAAAACGTTGCTTTGCCTATATGAATGAAACAACAAACTGTATGTTTTTTTTTTGTTTCTTGGCTAGTTCGTGCGGCGGGCCGGGCACAAAAACTCATCGTGGCTAATTTTTCATGAAGGTTTTTCAATTGTTGGTTGTCTGCTGCCGTTTGAGCCGGCCAAAGGCCTCAATTTGTTTTGATGTGCATTGAATTTGTAATTTGCCTTTTTCTAGTGGCCATTTTGAATTTGATTTTCAAGCCATTTATTTTATTAGCTGATCAAATTCAATATAATTATGGCAAAGAGTCAATTTTCATATAATTTAAATTAGAAAAAATATAAATAATGGAAAATTGACAACTATAATAAATCTCTCTGAGCTGTCACTAATTTTATTTGAAAACAAAACCCGCCTAGAGCGTTTTTTTGTTGAAACTTTATTTTAACATGTGACGCATTTCGTTTTCTAACTAAACTAGCGACAAAAAAAAAGGGTATATAGAAAACCTGAACTTTAAAAGCAAATGCGATGCTAAATGGCAAACGAGCAAAAAAAAAAAGAAATACAATATACAAATATATACAATGATCACACAATAAAAATAAAACTAAATAAATAATGGTCGAATATATTAGAATGTATTACAGCACGTGAAAGAAGCAGAAGGAGATAGGTAGCGAACGGCGGAGCTCTTCGGGAATTGCGCAATAATTAAAACAAAAAACAATTCAAGTGGCAAAAAACTTGACGGGCATTAACTGAAATTGCTTAAACAATTACTCGAAATGTGTTTAAAGACTTGAAATTGTAATTACCGAACAAACTATGAAATTGCCGCTATCTAAAGCCTGATAAAGGTACTGTCCCGTGTGCTAAATTATTTGCCCAACAGAGTTGCTAATTAATCTTAGGGGTATTTTCCAAGACATTTAAGAATCTATTACTATATTATTAATATTAAAACAAATGTATAAATATTTAAACTTGGTTGTTTGATAATGTTTACTTAAGGTTAAGTAACTTTTTCCCATATCTTGACAATGTCTTAGATCATAACTTGAAGATTAAGTTGGGTTGTCACCATAAGTTCCCCCTGACCAAGTTACCTCTGGCTTTTTATTACCCTATCCCCTTTTAGCGACGCCCCTGGAGCTCGTGAGCTTATATCAGATCACGCACTTAACATATGATAGCTGATAAAAAATATATATTCATTGTCGTGGAAGAGGGAAGAGCTATAGCTATCGCTTGGAGCGCGTGTCGTCGTGTCCTAGCATTTAATTGGATTTCTGTTTTGATCCCTTGTCAGTTGTCCAAGGCAATTAGAGCTCCGGCGATATTTATCATTTATTTTTAGCGACATTTTCGCATAAGCCCCCGACAATTTGAGTCTTCGTGCGAAACTCAATCACGCTTCAAATGATGTGTTGTCTTCGCTGCTATTTTTGGCATCGCAAGTGGACCATAAAACCCAAATCTTGAGAGTTATAAAAGAATCAAATGCGTCGTCCGGTACAAGGGGCAGTAGCTTGTCATAGTTTGTTGCTCGTTGAAGCTTGAAGAGGGCGAGCGGTTCGAAACAATTGATTTCAATTTTAATTAACACCCCCACAACGGCCACGCCCCCTGCCCGCCCCCTCCCTCTGTCGCATACAGTTTTAATTGGCACTTGCTCTTTGGTGGTCGAGGTTCGCTGAATCTTAACCCCTTTGAAGACGAGACGGAGACGGAGTCAGTCAACGGCACAAATTAATGAATGAAATTACAATGGATCGGGTTGGGCGAGGGATGGATGCGAGGGGGGGCAATGTTTGGGCCAGGGGGTTGGCATGGTAATTATTATAATAAATATTGATGTGGGTGGAGGTTAGGCATGGCTTACCCCTCTTGTTTTTTCCACTAAAATGTGTATTTTATTTATGAGGTTTTTTTTTGTTAGAATTTTCGGTATAGCGAAAGCTGGTTATATCATGTTTTCAACAACTGATCATGGTTTTATCTACGTATTTATTTTGATATCTTATCCCTCTAAAAATCTGAACCCATTCCATCTATTATTCTTGTTTGTTTCTTGAGTAATTTCCCCCCTCAATTGTTGTTTCCTTCCCATTTACATAGTTCCAGCATTTCATAAGATATTCATTCATTCATAGGAACGCCTACGTAGCGGCTCCCCTTCGTGTTATTCGACGACTTCCACACAGCCCACACTATATATGTTTTTTGCATTCGTATATTTTTTCTTTACATCTGTAGATTCTGTTGATTCTTTTTTTTTCCTCATATTTTTTGCGTTGCTCTGTATATTTCTGTTTTTATTTTTCTGTTTCTCTCGTCATCGCGCCGTCACTTAAACTTGACCTTTATTTTCATTTATTGCTTATTACTGCATATTGCCTTAGTATTTCCATTGTGTTGTTAGTTGTCATCTGGTTGATCCAGTTCTCTCTGGTTCTTCTCGACGAAGTTCTCTCAATGGGCGCCACCCACTTGCACTTGGCTGGTGATTTGGAATCGCATCTGGAATTCTAAGCTGGAATTTAAAGATCTCTGGCGTAGATCTTTGAAGGGGTATTTTATGTTCCATGGCTTATAAAAGGGGGAACAACTTTTTCTGAGACTAGGAGAAGATAAAAATGTATTTTTATGACTCTTTTAAGGCATCTTAACTTGTATTATATGCTAGATTTTATATGAATCCCTCTTTCACTACAAATTTATGATTTTCCATAAAAAATTAAATCTTGGACATTGGTGGACTAAGGTCAGTACATTTAAGTGGCCCTTGCGATACGAAGCACGTGCTTGTTAGGGTTAGATCTTAGTAGGCGCGATGGGAGAATATATAGGTAAAGAATGAGTCGAAGTTAACTGCAGGAGTGCTGTCTGAATGTTGGTTAAGATTAAAGTCTATTGTTTAGGAACTTTAATGTTTATTATTATAATTATTATAATTGTTTTATCTTTATAATTTGTGCAGAAAACACTAAAGGTATATAGGATCTAGTAATTCTACGCGGTACGTGGATTATTTAACTGACCTATCAGGGAGTACTCTCCACGTCACCACGAAATAGAACAGATTACCAAAAAGACTTTAATTATAATAGTTTCAGGTGTATTATTCCTACATTAAAAACCTCAAATATCCAAGTACAGCTCTTTACATTTTGGATTAATGAAACCCACGCCTGATCCGTATACGGAATACAGTTGTTGACTACCATCTATCTATCTGTGTATCTTTGTTTGTATCTACATATCTGCCTCTGCACATTTTGCAACGTGTGTTCTGTTCGGTTCTGTTCTGGTAATTTCCTCGTAATTGTTGCGCAAACACAGAAACGCTGAGGCTGAAGTCCGATATTACTAAATATTAGCATAGGAGGAAAATAATCTCTCTTCGGTGCGGGATGTCTGTTTCGATTTCTGTTTCTATGTTATTTTTTTTTTCACTTATTATTACTCATTTAATATGCAGCGGCATATGAAATTGCGCATAAATCAGAGACTTCTTGGGGCTTGGCTTGCCTAGAGTTTCTTTATTTCTGATATATGATCACGGGATGATATATGAGGGGGCTATTAGTTTAGTTCTTTAATGACTGCGAGTGCTGGAAAATTGATTGTCCCGACGCGATGTTCGATGCTAATAAAAAATGGATTCGATGAAGTCTGAGTCTTTGTTGGTCGCTCACAGAAGAGGTGTCTTAGAACATAGACAATGGGAAACATACCATAAAAATTCCAAATCCAGCTTTTGTCTTCTTCCACCCCGTCCTCTGTTTGTTTCCTAACTAAGCGTTAAAACATTATAAATACCAGTGGTTTCCAGTGTCTAGACTATAGATGGTGGCGGAGGAGTTCGTTCTGAAATCTTTAAAACCAGTTTTCGACCAACGAAATTAACACGATGGCCGGAGGGATTTGGGATTTGGAAACAAAAACTTGCATTCTTTGATCGGATGGAAAATGAAAACTGAAAAGCCGAAAAAAACAACCGATTTCGGGGGAGACAGAGATGTGCATGTGCATGTGTTTAGGACTGGTTTTCCCTTGCGGTGTTTCGCACCTTTGATGTTGGTTTTTAATGCTCTAAAAACAGGGGGCCGGGGGTAGGGTTGTCCATCCATCCAGTAATGTCTACGAGAATTTGACTTTGTATAATCGAATTCATGGAATTTTTCCCAACTTTAGGCGCGGCCCAGGCTCGGCTTGGCTTGACTTGGCTCGGCTCGGCTCGGCGAATGATCAATCAAGTGCAGCATCAGCAGAGGCAGATGAATACCTAATGAGTACGGGTTGACTCACAAACACACCCAATACACGTAGATATACCCACAGTCGCAATCGTATGCCCAAACTGGTTTAATTGATTCAAATGAAGACGACGACGGCGACAGAGACGCTGAATGACGCTGTCCGTCCGTCCGTCCGGCGGGGCAGCTTAAGCTTAGCTTTTGTTGCCTTTTATACGGATTTCTGTAATATGTAAATCGATGCATGACAATCCCAACTCAACATAACTTGGCTCGGTTCAGATCTCCCCCGGTAGCAGCCAGTCAGTCCCTCCGAACGTCAAAATAGAAAACTTGCAAATCACATGCAACAATTGCTGTCGATTGTTTGTTTGTTGCTGTTGCTGGCTGGCGTGTCATGCAACGTTTTGTGCTCACCCTTTTGTGGCTGCACTCGTGTTGTGCTGTGTTTGTGTTTATAATTGTCTCAGATGCAGCCGCCCGCCCCCTCATTGCACCCGCCTGTGTGTGTTGTTGTTGTGTGTTGTGTGTTTGCCGAGCACTTGTCAGTCAGGGGCGTTCGCTGCCCCCTCACTTTGAACTCGGTAATCGTACTGCGGTTGCACTAAGCATGAAGGGTATGCATGCTGCAGGTGTTTGACTACAAAAGAGGGCCAGAAATCTTCAAGAAAATGTTGATAATATCTTAGCAGATACTATATCTATTCCCCTTCCTATGTACACAATTGTTATAGAAACATTGGTTGTAATTATCTGCCCAATAATATATTAAAGGGGAATATTGATACCGATATAATTAAAACAATTGAGTTTTTACAAGTGGAGGGTATGCAGGTGCTCGATCTTAGAAAGTATGAAATATCTGAGATAAGTTTATATGTATCTGAGAAATAAATATACGTATATTGTTATTATCAGCATGAAATAACCGTGATCTAGAAACCTTTTGATCTGATAAGTATAAGTCTATGTGAGCTATTTTATCTACCGATAAATCATTTGACTCAAAACAATTGACTTGCAAAGGTTACGTATTAAAATGCACTGTAATTTATTTAATTATATTCGGTTTGTTATTGAATCACTTGATCTCTGGATAAATATATAATCAACTAAGGTACTTATCTGGGCAACAGTTAATTCCTTTTTATATTTTAAGAAATGTAATTGAACTTTACTTTGTGTCTATAAACATGCTATAATTTTAATTTTAAGTTGCACTTTTTTATATAATTGGTTATCAAGCCTTTATAGGTAAATTAGGTACATAAAGTAGTTGTTTTTTACTATAAATATAAACTACAATCAGGTTACAAATCACTTTTCTATATTCTTTAAGAATAAGAATAAAAAATATCATATTTCCCATTCATCCCAAGTTTTAAACCCCTAAAAGGTCTTTAATTCCATAAAAGAGCATTCAAGAGTGTTCCATACCCCGTCTAGACCTACTTATTGCTCTCATTTAGTTAATTCTCAGTTTATTTTGCGGTCAAAGTTGACTGACAGTTCCCATGTGAATGTCAATTGCGGCTGAGCCCCCGTCTGACCGTCTGCCCTTCTGACTTTTGTGTTGTTTTCCATTCAATTATTGAAATTAGCCCGGCTCGCTAATTGCTGAAAGATGCAATTAGAGCTGCACAGACCTCAGTTGGCGACAGATGCACAGAGATAAAGATAGTTGGGAATCGATGGGGGGTTCACGGGTCACGGGTCGCAACTGGAAAAGGCGCGTCAGCGATCTTTTGTCCAAAAAACAAAAAGAATATGTTAAGAAACCGAAGGCAGGTAGTAGGATTTTCCTTCTGTTTGGGCAAAATGCATAAAGATATTACCAATCCACCCTCATAATTCGTTGGACGGAAGTCGTAGCGGAGCGGTCATAAATACCTAATCTTTATGGACAGTGGGAATCAGAGAGTTGACTTGTTTATGCCTCATCCATAGTGTGTCTTTATCCCACCACTAATTACTTGTCTCGGTCTGCTGGGGCACAACAAGCCAAACAGACAGGCATATTCCCTAACTCAAGATCAGGATAAGATGTTTTTTTCAGGGTTCGGGCGTGTAAATACCCCAAGATCCTGTCCCATCCAAAGACATTCAAATGCGAAAAGGCAGAGCAATATCGAAGGCTTTCAGGTAGAGCTGAGCTCTGGGCAGCGAAGCCACTAAATAAAATCATTAAAAATAATGAACGCACTTCCGTTGCAATTGTCGGGGTCTTAGAACTTTACACAACATTAAAATGAGGCAGCCACGGGGAGAGCCCTCCAACTTTGTGGCATGCACTGAAAGGAAGTTGTATGAATTGCTTGGCAGCCATGCAACCTCTTAAGTTACCACTTGAGGTTCATTTCTTTCGGTGTAAAGGGAGTCGTACCCGTAGTATGCCGCACAAATTAAAAGGCAGAAATGTTCCCTCCTCGAAAACCCAGAACCCAACTCGTTGTCGAACCCGTTGCTGGTCGTGAGTGGCTCGACAATTGCAATTACATGTGTAAGATTGTTCTCAGATGCCGCGGCCTGAAAGGAGAACGATGTGGGGGCATGGTCATGGTGGAACGGAAATAAAACTCACTCCTCCCCGGCCGTAAAACAAAGGCAATGCTGGTTACTTGATTGTGGGGGCTGGACGACACATATAAATTATCAACGACACAGCCCAGTCCCAGATCCGAACTCTAGCTCAAATCCCAACCCATTGCCGGCGGAACCGGGGCCGGTCTGCCGCTGCTGCTGCCGCCGCTTCTAGTTATGCATAGATACAGATTCGGAATCAGAAACATGAAGGCTGTTGCCGGCATGGATACAGGTACAGCCTACGCCAAGTGGAGACCGAGCTCATCGTTTATGCAATTGGTTTATGGGCCAGATATTGTAAACTTTATTGCGATCGATTTATTTGGACGGAGCTGTGTCGTGTGGAAAGTGTAAAACTGGAACACCTTAAGAATGTGAAAGATAATAAACTTTGTGTTTATAGAATATGGGTTTATATACTTGTAAAAAAAATGGAACCCATAATTGGTAAATCGTAGTAAAAACAAGATTAAATTTAGAGACTAGACATGGTGTTAATTAGACTAATTTGGGGGAAAAAAAATCTATAGCCATTATTTATATATTTCTACAAAAAACGAAGGTCACAATCTCAACCATTACTAATCATTAATCTACAGGAAAAACAGCTAGAAAGGGAAGTTATTATTTGTTTACTAAACTCTATTCAAATTTAAGGTCAAACTTTGATCAAGTATTACAAGCTCTTGCCACTGTCTCAAACTACTGGGTAAACTTCATCAGTCACACACTATATAGTATATTCTTGGCCGCAAAAATGATTGATGAAGGTATCGACAAAATTCTAGGTGAACTATTATCTTAATTGATTGTAAATTTATATTTAATGCTCGGTATTAACCTTTAGAGCTGCTGAGGCAGGAACACACATTACCACAGCGTGCATTTTTCGGATCACCCCAGGGAGTCACATGTCTGCGGATGCCGAGTGCCGACTGTCGACTGTCGAATGTTGAATGTCCAAAATTGATTTAGCATTCTGGGTGCCATCATTATATCTGACCCAATTGCCCGTCCGGAACTTTTACAGTGTGACACATTTCTGGTGGCAAAGATCAATTTGGCTTCGCCGCTGGAAATGGACCACGACACTACGTCGGTTAGCATTGGATTCGCGGCTAAAAGCTAACTGGGTATCGAATGGTCTGGATGGGGGCTGTGGAGTGTGGCGGCTTAGTTGTTCCCCTGTTTGTTTACACAACTGTTGAAACAGTGGCAAAGTGCGGAATCATGTTGCGGCATTGTTTGGCCGGACTTTCCTAGTTTGTTTTTCTCTATTCTACCTTTTTTTTTTCTCTCTTTTTAATATCTTTAGTTTTTTACATTTTTTTTTTAAACCTTTATTTTATGTGGTTTATTAGCCGCACTCTCCTCGGTGTTATTTGCCCAATGACGACAGTTGTCGACGTCTTTGGGAAACAAGGTCAGGCCCAGAACTTTCCAAAAAACAACAAAATGGAAAAAAACAAGAGGAGATACGCAGAATCTCTGGCGGAGAACAAACAATTAGTCAGGGAGGGGCCTCTTTGCCATTTGTATCTGTATCCGAGGCGGACGATCCGAGGCGCACTTATTCACACCACTCTTCTGGGTTAACGTCGGCGTTAACGCTTAACGTCCACGTTAAGGCTAACCCGTTTTGCCGGGCCAATTACCCCGCCCCATAACCCAGCATGAATATCGCTTAAAACAGAATAAAAGTGCCCCGACAATTGCTTGATTCATGGCTAAAACAGCGCTGGGGAGAAAAGGAGAGCCCAACCTACATAAAGTATCTCTCGCTCTGTATCTGCGTCTGTATCCGCACTTGTATCTCGTATCTGCACTTGTATCTGTCTGTATCTTTCAGCTTGCCGGCTCTGTGACGCATCTGTGCGATCCCAAAAGAAAACTGCAGGCAAGCAAGCAGGCAGGCTGGCTGGCTGGCTGCGGCGGAATCTTGGCTCTTGATTGCTCTTGATTGGCTTTTGTTTTGCTTTTCCACCCATTGTGCAAGTTTTGATTTCGCCTCGCGTTTTGATTCGATTTTGATTTTGATTTCGCTCGCACTCTATGTCTGGGCCGAAGAGTGTTTATTTTCATTTTCAATAAATCGCCCCATAATTGCACTCCGGGGGGGATTACCAAAGATCGGAAAGTGTATGTGTTCGTGTGAAAGCCAGCGTCAAATTATCTCATTTCACGAGGCGTGTGAAAACATTTTTGATCTTCGCATTTCCAAATTGATATGTTTTTCTTTTATTCATTTCTTCCAAATATTTTAATAGTTTCTTTTGTTTATTTCTTGCAGGGCACGCAGACACACCTCACAGGCGCTTGAATAATAATTTGTGGACGTTTTAAGGTAAACTATAAACCCCAACAAAAATATATAAGATATATTCCGAAAAACAAGTGTGGATCACCCATTCATTCCTCGGACTCGGCACTTGAGTGCAGCCAAGTGGTGGCTCTGAGCGAGCTATTCATAACCCATAAGTCGCAACTGTTGCTGGTCTGCCATTAGTGCTCGAGGCACGCAAACTTTCGCACGGCTCACTGCTCGCATTGAGAACCTTAAATATGGGTCAATTACTCATAGAACGACCAAGGGGAGAAAAACAAATTTCTTACATAACTGTTGACGTAGTACAATTTACTGGTCGTAAAGTATCCTATAAATGCGTCTGCCTGGGTATACTTGTCCAGAAAAGAGTTGGGTGTGCTCTCAAAGCTGTAACTGGATATTCTAGGGCTTTATTTCATATTTTGTGAGTTACTAAAGGAGGCTCTTGTGCTGCACTTAAAGGTTTTCTTCTCGTTTCCTTCTGGTTAAGGTATTTTTTATACAATTCCTGTACTACTTTGATAATTTAAGCAATCTTTAAACGAATTTCAACCCTTAATATATCGTAACTGATGAGTATCTATAAATACTGCTTGTATCTTTCTGCTATTTATACTGCTTGCTAAGTATCTTTGGGTCTAGTGAGGCAATAACTCATTTCTCTCTCTAGATGTAGCTTTGGTTCAGTTCTAATTGCCGCTAGTCATACTCGTCTTCGCATATATAGTAGACCCAGGGGATATGCGGCGGCCTAACTGTTGCGAGGCACTTAAATGCTAATTTACCGAGCTGACCAACCGTTGCTGGCTGCCGGCTTTACAGCTCTTGGCCTGCCTTTTAGCACTTTTGCGCTTTAATTGCATTTGAGGGAGCCCATTGAGAGGTTGGCCCTTTAAGCCAGGTCTTTTTTAATGGCATCATCTTAACGCATTTATGCGCTGTATCGATTGCGATTCCATGCACCTGAAATGGGGTCGCCAGAGATCGACGATCTGTATCTGTTTTGCGGCCTGTTTTTTTTTTGCCTCCATAAGATGCAAATCTTTGTTCATTATTAAGTCATATCTATATTTGAGGGGACATCCGTTTGATGTTTATTCGGACTTCATGCATCGATAAATCCTTGAATTATACAACATTTAAAATGCATTAGATACGTGGATGCTGCTGACGGCTGATTGTTTCGTGATCGAGCCACAACAATGTGAATTTGTCAACGGAAACGATCTGCGACATCGCAAACAATTGCTCACATGCAATGACTACGAGTACCCGTACGAGTATAATTTGTTTAGATCATAAATTTGCGTCATTTTCGGACTGTTGAAACTAATCTGCAATAGCCTTTAATTGCAACATCATTTCCTTCTCTGATCTAACTCGTTTAAATTTAAAGCTGACTATTCCTTAACACCGGAGCTGGTTTGATTAATCGCCTTAATAAAACAAAATCGTCTCAGTAGACCACTGATCACCTGCAATCAAAATGGAGACTAAATAGAAGCAAGTTCAGGTTACGTAAGCTTCTCAATGAAATGCGAACTCTGAACTTGAGCAGGCATGTAAATAAACAAATAAACAAAATGGATTGCCAAGTCTGGCCTGCGCCAATATGTTGACAAATTTGAAAATAAATATATTCGCTCGTATGCAAATTTGAATTGTTTAACAAAGTTGACAAAGAAATGTGGAATGACGAAATATATGAAGTAATAAATCAATATGTTGCTGAGTCGTGACAGTGATTCCCAGAATTTTAAATATATGGTGAAGTAAAGCACAACAATAAGGGTAATTTTGAGGTAATTTTTTAATAAACAAAGGCTTATTTGTTTTAAGTTTGATGACTGTTTAAAAAAACGAAAATATATATAATAAAATCTGAATTATTTTCTGTATATATTTAAAGGTTTTCTTTAAGAGATCATCCACTTGCCTAGAACTTTCTCTAGAAATAGAGATAATGGCCAAACTTTCCTCCGAATTAAACTCGTTTCACTTTTACTCATCACAAAAAGAATTTTGAAGCTGGATCAAGTCGTTTTGGCTTGGCGGCTTATCTTATTCTTCGCTTAATTTTCACTTGCGTTTTTTTGCATTAAATTTTATGTCTCCGGACATGAAAATGGACATGGACTTGAATTTCACCTGGCCGCGGCACGTAGCCGTACCCAGATAGACATTTGACACATCACCTGACATGTCAGGTTGTCATTTCAACTGCGGCGAGTGAGAGTTTTCCTCCCGGCCGACCGCACACAAATTCTTGAAGTAAAAGTAAATACAATTTCGGCAGGAAAAGAGAGCTCAAGATCGGAAAGCTAACAACGGACAGCGGTCAGCGGACAGCGGACAGCAGGTGGCAAATTGTTTTGGCACATGCCAAACGCAAAAGAAACCAAAAAAAAAGAAGAAAAAAAAAATAATACAGACCAGCTTCTGCTTAGAGCCAGACCTGTCTGGATTCGCCAACGAGATAAAAATAAAACCATTATAAATTCATTTGGCAAAAGAATCTGTGCTTTGCTTTGATAATTACTGTGGTGGTGGGGCGCTCCTCTATAATTTTTTCTTGAAATGTGCGTCAGCAGAAAATGTTTCTTTATCCCCGCTCCATGCTCGACGCGTTTTCGTTTGATCTGGACAGCAGCAAACTAGCCAAACCACAAAAGGCCAGGCCAACAAAAAATATATAAAAAAGACAGCCTCAGGTGATAAGTTCATTTATTTATCTGTTATTTCGGTGCGCTTTTTCTCTTAATTTTATCCGACGCGTGCTTCTTGGTTTTTGTGTTAATTCGTAATAATTAATTTGAGAATGTGCAGAAGCCGTAAATGAAGCGAGGCTAATAAATTATTTATGAATCGTGAACACGACCAGGGGGGAATACGGGAATTTCCCAGATACAAAGCAAAAACAAAGATTGTGGCAAAGTTCTAAGAATTAAATGTGGGGAGTAGCGATTTGCCATTTTAATTCAATAAAAAAAAACCCCATTGATTTATACTATTTTTAATATTCAAAGAATAAAGGTTGCAAACGGAAATCCTACAAAAACGATACTTAAGAACTCATAAATACATTATATAGTATTATTTATTACTTTGTTTTTGTTAAATTAAATAACAAGATGGGAAAACATATTTATATTAAAGATTAAATGTCTTAAACTGTTTATAAACATGCCAATTATAGGTACTATACTTTGATACATTGTGCGTGTCAGGACACGTATACACGGTGCAGCATTTCGTGCGGTTGAGCCTATAAATAAATATATTTTATTTATACATTTTTTGTGCTTGTTCATTTGAATATGTTTTACATTCGCCATTCAATTTTAATGCGAATTGCCGGCGAGTTAAGGACTTGGCTTGGCTTTCAATCGTTGCGCTGACTGCACAATTACTTAGCCAATCGAGTGAGGCAACTCCGGCATACCTCAAACTGCATTTAGCCAAACACGGAAGATGCCACCAACATTCAATTATTCGCATATTCACATATTCGCATATTCCACCACAAAAAGTTGCGTGTGCATCGGACTGGGTTTGTGTGCCTCAAAATTGCATTCGATGCAATTACAACTGCGGCAAATCGGCTGTCACGGAGGTCCGATTAGGCTGCTTAATGTGCGGAACGGGTCTCCCTAAATATAAAATCTAAAATTATATTTTTTTTAAAAACAACTTGGAGAAGTTTACTTACGATCATTGCCTTTGTCCGGTTATTTAGTTGAATGACATTAGCTAATTCTAACCTATAGCTATTCCGTAATCTATTATCTTCATAGCGAATAAAGCGTAATTTCAATTTGTCTTGTACTTTGTGATATCTCCAAATTCCACTGGAAACTGCGCACTTTAGAAATAAAAAAGGGTTCTGACATGGTTGTGTGCTGTATTGCCGTCACATATATTGTTGGATTTATTACCCCGACAATGTAATGTCTAATTAAGTACTTCAAGTAATGGCCACTTAATATAAGCTTATTATATAAGTATAGTTCGTGTCGAGTCGGGGAAGGTGGAGAACCCTATTTAGTTTTTCTGGATTATACCTGTATCCGACAAACTGATCAGAACTAGTTTTGGAATCAAGTCCCTGATTAAATGAATTGAAACTAAGCTTGAAGTTTGCAATGAAATATAAACAAACTGGTTCTGTTAAAGATATATATTACATTCGTGCCAATTTCAACAGATTTAAATTTCTTAGAAATTGTTAAATATATCCCACAAATATTTATCTTTCAGGTGTTGATGGGAAATAAACATGCCCCATTATTGATTTAATCCGTTAACTCTCGGCTCCAATCTAATTTTTTCAAGTAAACAATCTCAATGCCTTGAAAATAAAATGATTATTTTTCGTTTATTTAATCACTTTTATTAAGTGTTTTTAAATTTCTTACATTTCCAACGTTATTTGCTTAATAATTGCTGTATACTTTTTTTCGTTTACTCAATTTGTTAGCAAATAAACTGAATGGAAACTGAATTTTGTGTTTTAGCATAGCAACAAAATACGTATTATCAAGTCATAAATCCAAAGCAAGTCACTTAATTTTAATTTAATTCGTTTTTATTGTGCCATATATTTTTTGGTTTTACGGAGTTGCTTAATTTCGATATTTGGCAATTTTTCCTTCGAATTAATTTCATGCGCATTTTTGTTTGCATTATTTTTTGTTGTACCTTTTTATTTATTTATTATTATTTTTTTTTCGTTATTGAAATTGGAATGGCAAGTGGAATTTGTAAGCAATTTGAACGTTAATTGAAATTCAATTCAGGCACCGGAGGAGGAGATAGCAGTCGAGGCATATAAAAAAAAAGAGCTTCAGACAAGTTTGCGCCAATTACAATGCAAAATTTTCTACTCGGCTTTTTGTGAGATGCATTTAAATTGTTTGAGTAATGAGTGAGCAGGTACAAAAAATAAAAGTATTGATAAGCAAACTGATTTATTCAGAATATATTTTCATAAATACAGTCCACTGTATTATTCAATAATTTTGCATTGTAAAATATTATTCCCTAAAAAGGATATGCATTTTTTAGGCCTTTGTATATTAATAAAATTTCTACCTTTTTGTTTCCATTGTATTCCGGCTATAAGTTTCCTTTTCTTTCCGTTTTTTGGGGCCAACTTTTTGCATTTTGTTTCGAAACCACCAACCTCTTAAAAAACTTTATCTTGTTGAACTTCTTTAGCATTAACTTCGCCATCAATCAGTTGCTCCAAACAGAACCAAAAAAACGACAAAAACAATCAAGAACAGAACCCCGCTAAAGCCTTCCCTTAGCCCAAGGCTTCGTCTTAACCTGGTCACATGGTCACAATGTGGTTTTTGGCCAGATGAATGCATTTATTAGCCCAGCCTAGCCAGATACTACAAAAAACCTCAAATGGTACATTTTTAGTGAGTTGAAAAAAAAAAGAAAAATTAAAATACAAGCAAACAAAATGCAGAGTTTTTCCACAAAAATTTTCTCACGTAACAAGTACACACACACCAGCCGGAGACGGAGCGGGAAAAACATTTCCAAGCGCAAGCTGCAAAGCTGAAAAAAACCAAAAACTGAAAAGTCCGACAGACCGGGCCAAGCAATTTACTTGGCCAGGCCTGGCCTGGCCTGCCTGCATGTGTGTGCCCGTTGGCCAGCAACTTGTTGTTGGCCAATTTTTTGGCGTCTGCGCAATCCATAAGAGGGCATTAAAGTTGCTGCCGTTGCTGGCCGATTCTAAATATCAGGCAAGGCGATTGCAAGTAGCTACCAGCCGAGACAAACACACAAAGAAAAATGTATATATCGAATAATGTTGAATTTAATTTAATTTCAACAAGAATCAATAGAGGAAAATTGTAGATAATTACAGTTTCAAGGATAGAACCTCTTAGTCATTCATTTTGTCTTTTAAATGTGTAATTTATTGCTGGGTATAACTATGTTTATTTTGCATAGTTAGTTTTGATCACTTTTAGTTTCTTCCTTAATTAAAAGACAAAACAATAGAGAAATCCTATAAGAAGGGGTTAGTTAACATATGTAAGCTACCTTTGTCATTTTTAATCAAGAGAAGATTATTCTTCAATATTACATATTTTCTAATTCTGCCTGAGACTCAAACTGTTTAATATCCCTTTGATCTTCGTATAAGATCCTTATTTCTCAAAGTGCAATGAAGAAAAAACAACAGCCTTGGCTAATGGCCAGTCAACGGCAACTGACATGGGCGATATCGGCCAAGTCTCGTAGCTCAGCTCTCTTGGCCCAGGACGGTCTTAATGGCTCCGATGGCCTTTCGCTGCATGTGTGCCTGCAATTTGCCGGCCCAGGAGTTAGTCATATACGCTCCTGCCCTGCCCGCTTATCTTGGCCAAGAATTTGACTCTTGCTCTTTCGGGCTGCCCAGGCATATAATACTACAGACTACACATTGTAGCGGAATTTCAGTGGAAAATTTTCACACGAAATTCAACAAACGCTCGTTAATTGCTTGACAAAATAAACCTTTTCGCGAATAAAAAAAAATATATATATATCGATAAAGAAGTGAGTAAATAGCCGACAAGAATTGGCATTGGACAGCCAACCAAAGCAAACTCTCTTTGATATGTCAAATTATCATTTTGCACAATCACCTCGATCACTTCGGTGTCAGACACTCGTCTGTTAAGGGTGTCACCGCAAAACACCTAAGGAGGGGAATATCGTATACTACTCGTTGTATTTGTACTTGACAATTGAAGTTGGGTGAGAAAACAACAACTTACAAGATATACAATGTCCGGGGTTTTTTTTTTTGGTGTGTGTGTTTTCGGATTGTTTCCCATTGTGGAGTTTACACAAAGCGAATTCGTAATGTTTATGCCTGGTTATTTCTTGATTTATCATATTATTACTAGTTCCTAATAACACGTGTACAATCTGTTATTATAACATATTAAATTGATCAATGGAAAGTTATATTGCATGTTACCCAGTTATTAGTGCCAATGGCTGAGACTCTGAGAAATAGTTTTACAATAATCTTGCAACCAGATTGCATTTTCTGCAATTATTAGATCTGTTTTTCTTAGAGTTTACTTTGAGTATTACCTTACCAATCAAGATCTCTAACGATATTGGCCATTAGTTAGGTTTTCCTAACTCTAATAATAATCTTAAATAATGTAAACAGGTGTGAAGGTCTCACATTCAAGAATATCTCACCTAAATCCTCATTAATTCACAACCATGTCTGCAAACACAAGCACATTATTATCCAAACACATACATAAAATAATTATAATAATGATGACAGCAACCCTTTGGCCAGAGCCAGGCATGAAGTCATCTTGTCGTGTCCAGAACAAACCTTCATCCAATCCAGAGACGTCCAAAATACATATCTAACGACGCCATGCCATCATACCTTGGACGATTGGATCACAAATTGTAAAGCGATTCCTTCTCTAATTGTGCAAAAATGTTGTTTACAAACTGGCCATTCCCTACTCGATTACACCGCCACCGCACCTGTATTGTGGCTGTAAATATTTGCCATCGAACGCTGGCCAATCGGTCGATTAATTTTCACTTTCCGCTTATTGAGGATAACCAGCCCAACCCGTCCCGTGTAATCGTTAGCGTTTTAATGGATTCTGTTAGAATAATAAATTCGATTTAATCAATATTTTTTTGTTGTTGTTCTTGTTGTGCAAAGCGGTGGCTTTACCTGTTCGACTTGTTGTTTGTATTATTATTAATTGATGATGCACACACATACGCGGCGCTCATCAATTGTCAGAGCCAAGCCAAGCTCTTTTCTTTCCATATGCTAATCATTATACTTTATTAATTTTATTAACTTTTAGACCCGTAATCAAATGCGTTTTGGTGGCATTTCTTTTTATTTTCGGTCGTATCTAGTTTAAATTTGTTTTTCGATTTTTGTTTCATTTTTGTCGTTAGCATCGTGGTGATAAATAAAGCTGAAAATCGTGTCCGAGCGTTCTTGAGCTTGAGCCTTTTATTTATGGCATTCATCATTAGACGGGAGGCGTCATGATTTGAATGAATAAATAGATGTGTCGGCCCGATCGGGATGTGGCTCTATCTGAATAATAAGGAGCGTGTCCAGAGTGACCAGCTTACTAAGCCCCATAAACTATGTATGTGGCAGAAGACCAGTTCCGTGTTTGGAAATACTTTAACTTTGTTTACCACTAACGTCTGTCTGTTGTTGCCTAACCAACCATCAGGAAGGGGATTATATATTTATATATTATATCTCCAATGCGGCCCGAGAGAAACTCTCTTTCCCACACAGCGCGCTGCGGTCTATAAGTCCCCGCATAAGCCGATAATTGTAATTCCTTGGCCAACTTTTACCGCCTCTGGCTCTGGATGGGGATACTCGTGCACTCGAGTCCACCTATCACCTATCACCGGCCGATAAGATTGAAAAAACTTAATTAAAAACAGCAAATGGGGCAACAACAGTGCCAACATAAGAAAAAGCCAAAGCAACTCGAAAGTCAATTAATAACAAAGCAACTGCAATCCACTCAAATGTCAAACGGTCATCACTAAGTGGGCTCTGAAACGGTGGGGATTCTCGGTCTGACAAAAAAATGCAGCCACTTTGGTGAATCTTCAGGCTTATTGCTTAATTGGCTTCCTCTGAAAGTGTAGTCATTAGTGCAGGCTTTAAGTGTGGTAATATTCCCTTTTTTTTTGTCTTAGGCAGTGTATTGAAAAGAGGAGGATGCGAGGAGCATCTTTTATTTTATAGCTAATCTAGAGATCTTTAAAGCAACTAATAATTACTTTAAGAATGCCTTCAAAGAAATTATTAAACTTTTTAAGGAAATTAAATAAATTTTCAAGATTGTAGTTACAATATTTCTATAATACAGAATCTGTATTATATAAGTACATATGTTACAAAAAATATTGCATTTAATTATTTAAACCTCTCTTAATTGGAATTAGTAAGCCACACCAGCTGTTAGAGCAATTACTCAGAGAATGTTGTGTTTCTTAGCTGGCAGGTGGTATCGCAAATTGCCAAACCGTATTGTTTGCAATTTCTGCACTGAAAGAGGAAACTTTGAGGCTCTGAAATGTTGGATTGTTTTTGACTTGCTGGTGTTGCAGTTGCTGTTGCACGGAATGCAATTGTTGCTGCTGCTGTTGCTGTTGCAGTTGTGTAAACGCATACAAAACACACATTAGGCATCATTTTGCATGTTTAGCATGTTTTGCATTTTGTTATTGCTCAATTAACCCGCTTAGACGGCATTTTTGTGGCTGCTAATAAATTTTGCCAGCCTACACCGGAGTGGAGGGTGCATTTATAGGGTTAAGGGAACCGGCACAGGGGGGGCAATGACAAACAATTTACATGGGCTTTTTTTTTTATGGCACGCCTACAAATTGTACCATTGTGTCGTCGTGACTGGCGACAAAATGTTTGGCAATAAATTTATATGGGAAGTCTTCTGTATTTCTCCGTTTTTTTTTTTACATTTATTGTTTACCAGATAAGAGTACGCCGAAGTATCGTTAATAATAATTAGCAAAAATATCAAAGGGGGGCTTAACTTTCACCCCCAAAGACAAACAAAGATTGCCGCCCGGCGGCGGTTGCCTCTTTAATTAAATCATTTTTATGCATAAATATTTGCGGTGTCTTAGGCAGATAATTCTCTTGAATGTCCATTGTTTGTCTCCTTAAAAGGTTTTTGTTTTTTTGTCTTTGTATTCTGCGAAGCAAATATGCATAAATTATAGGTGAGAATTCGGCAAGCATATATAGTATATGCTGGTTAACATGCACTTCGGAATTGTTAAGTTAAGTTTTCGACCAGCAAAAGGGTAAAAATAAAATACGAAATGTAAACAAAATGATGTCAAGGCATTCACTTTCAAAAACAGCAAGAAATTTTAATACGAAATAAGAGAGAGAAGTGCGCGCGGGCATAAAAATATATATAATTTGTGAAACAAAAACCTGCTGCTGCCGCTGCTGCTGCTGCTGCGTGCGGCCGCATCAACTCAATTAACGCAGCAACAAAAGCAGCAACAACTAAAGATGGCAGCTACTACTATATTGTGTCGGTTAAACTTTTGAGCCCCCATTAAGACGCGTCGATCCCCCCGAAGAGGAGACCCCCATTAAACCGAAACATACTCTCGTAAATCTTGTGAACTTGCGTTGTCTGGGCACTATAACAAATATAGTATCATTTCTGGCAACTTCTTCTTCGACATTTAATGGGATAATTTACTTTTATTCTGTCTATAAACGAAATTAAAGCAAATTGTGCGGTTTTTATACACTATTAATTGCCTCCTAAGACGTTTCGTTTGAGCCTCAAATACTTACGAATTTCGAGGGAATTTTTCTCCATTCCGAACAACAAAAAAAAAAACGTAGGAGAAAAGGCAACAAAAGTCAATGTCATTTGTTTCTTTGTTTCACTGTGAGATGAGAACTGAATTTTTAATTTGTTTTCAAAGTGAGTTGGAGTTGGAAGGTTATGGCAGTGGATATGTAATCCGAATAGAGATGGTCATGTGCGATTGTGTGTAATGGCGGAATTATGCGAATAAAAGATTCTTAGAAAAGCCATTTGTATATTTGCCCGCATATATAATAATAAATTCCAGGCACAAAAAAGCCAAAAAAAATACAAATTTTCTAGGCTCATTAGCATTTATGTGCTTATTAATTTATTATTATGACAGGGTTGGTCATATATATAAAGTATTTAGTATACAAAATAATGATATTTTTTATACAAATTCAATTTAGTTTCTAAAAATAGCACAGAATTTGTGAATTTTCTTAAGCTAAATAATTTTATATCTCATTAAATTCTTCAATATAATTAAGCAGATAAAAATAATACTTTTGTGACTCTTTTATCTCCCTCAAAGACTCACATTCCAACATCTCTCGCAGAGATTTAGGTATTTGGGCTAATGATGATGATTTTTCCTGGCTTAAACCCGTCGTTTGTCTCCCTCCCTCTGAGGTGTTGCCAATCAATTATAAAAGACTGCAATTCTATACAAATTTATGGCATCCATTATGCTTTATTCAATAGTTCAATTAAATGCATTCCGAGGCGTTCGCACGTACAAAAGCGCGTCAGAGGAGGGATGGAGGGAGGGAGAGCTTCCTTCAACTTACTCTGTATTTGACGAGACCTCTCCTTCTCCTCCCTGTTCCCCCTGATCTCGGCCAGCATTTTTACTGGTGACAAACGCGCATGACATACATGCCCAAAAAAAAAGAATATATAAAGAAATACCCCCCGACGAATACGAATTGCGAAACTGTTTAATTTAGTTGAGAGTCACTTTTTTTTCGTATTTATTTTGAGACATTCTTTTGGGTGCTGCAGCCGCAGACCGAGATCCCAACGTGCCTTAGACGGCGACTTCAGAATTTACGATTTATTTAACCTGACACACAGCGGAGAGGGCCCATAGCGGGGCCTAAGCCGCCACACACCGAGGACCATGGCTAAATTGATATTTATGCCCGTTCGTGTGTGTGTGTGTGTGTTTTGGTAGTGTGGCCCACACTAAGTAAACATTAGAATCAACTTTTCAAATTTGCTGTTGACACAGTTTATGCCAGCAGACAATCCAGCAATCCACCAGCAACAACCAATCGTTGCACCTGAGCACCAGGTATTCAGATGCTACAGTTGATACTCGATAAATGAAGCAGGAAGCCAGAGGAGGGTTCAAGGTGGATGTTTCTTCGGGTTTTATATTAATATTTAAAATATACATATATAATAGATATATATATATATTCTCATATATAAATATAATAAGCAACGAATGGTTTTCATTCTATCGAAAAAGAATATAGGCTTTTGATTAATCTATTTATTATTATTCGGTGTCTTACCTATTAATATCGTTTACCATTTCCATCTATATTTATATTTTCTTTAAGATTTTAAAGATAAATACATATAAGTAAAACATCTATGTAGTTACAGGCATTATAAACTAAAATATTATTATTTGGGATGCTACAGAAATCACTATAATTTTTACAACAATTTTTATTGTAAGGTTGATACCTTAAAAATGGTATAGCATACTTTTAGAAACCTGATTAAGGGTGTTAAAAACCCTACTAATTCTGGAGCCTCCTGGAATGTATATACAAGTTAGTAATTATTTTGTGTAACTTATACAAGTTCGTTCTTAGCCACGTTCCACTGTATACCCACAGCGGGCCTTCGTCGGTTAGCTCTTAACAATAATAAATTGCATTTTCTGTTCAACTCCGCGGCCTGGCCTATTGAGAACTTTCAAGTGTTTGGACTCTAAACAAATAACTTCGATGTGGTTTCTTGTGGCTTTTGCATTTTAAGCAGCCTGGGAAACACACCACCGATCCCAGCTCTCGTTTGGGAACTGAACTTAAACAAATTTAGCTGTTAACAGCCGAAAAAAAAACAAGACAGAATGTATTTTTAACATTTTGATAAATGACTTGGCAGTTTCTCTCAGATCAGACCATTGTCTGGATTCGGACCCTGGACAAAAGAACGCGTCTGGTCTCAGAAATAGAAATATAAATATCAAATAAATAAATTAAAAGCGTTTACCTAATTATAAGATGCTATGATGATCAATCAAAAAAGGCAACACAATCTCGAAATCGAGGGAAAAGTAGCAGAAACACGCGCCGAAGTGTTGTATTAAGTAAAAGTTTTTATTAATGATGGCAGAGGAGTTTATTTATTATTATTTTTTTTATAGCAAATTACCGTGTCACTTTCATGTCATTAAATATTTATTGAATGGGCAAAAAGTTCTTCTTCGCAGCCAGAGCTGGAGAGGAAGTAGTTAAATTTCTCTCCTGGTCTGTGTGGATTGATTAGCATTTTGGCCACCTGGCGACACTTCCTCATTACGCCTTTTGCATTATTTCGCACACAAAGTGTATCTTTTTCATATACGATTTTTACCCTCTGCCTCTCTTAATTTAATTTTCGTATTTCATTTAATGTGAGTTGTTGGGGTTTTTAAAATGCGCGCTCACGCACAAAGCGAGGCTTGCAATTATGGACAAAGCACAAAGCACAAAGCAAAAGCAGAAGCAGAAGGAGAAGCATAAATGATAATGGGTGGGGCAGGGCAGGGCCCCGCACAAAACAATTATTTAGTTTTTTTTTCCCTTATGTTTTTTTTTTTTATTACATATATTTTTTGTTGAACTTTTTGTCCGTTTACCTTTTCTTACAAATTCAGCGCGCTTTCTTTGCCTGCTTTTACATCGCGCTGATCGTGGCGGCGTCAGCTTTGGAGAAAACGAATAACGATGACTATATGGCTATGCTGCGATGTCATTGCCCCAAGGGAGCCCAGTTCAATGGTAGGGGGTGGCAAAAAAAACCTACTACTGGGCTTTCTCATATTCGTGTGTGTTTTTGGGATCTATGAATGGAGGAGCCCCGTCGTCCCCCGGCTCGGGCTTGACATTTACATACGACAAAAGCGCACACAAACATAGTACATAGATGGGAACAGAGAGGGGGATCCAAGTCCCAAGACGGCGGCGGCAAAGGCACGGAAAAGTGAAAGCCAGCATAACTTTATTGACTCCCCAAAGACACCTGCAGACAGCCAAGGTCATTGCATATGAAAAACGGCTAATGATATAGCCAAAGACCTGACCAATTGCCTTTTGTTCGAGGCCGAGGAGGCTGGGCCAGTGTTTATTACACCGAAAAGAAAATATGTAGCATGAGAAAATGGGTATTCATTAACTAATTGGAATATTACTATGGGTTATAAATGTGTTTTGTGTGTCATTATGCTTTATAATTATAGAAAAACATAAAACAAAAGGAAATTCCTTATAAGCAGCCTCTAAATATATATTTTTAAGGTTTAGTTTAAGACTCAGTTGTGCTTAGAAAATCTTAACAATTAATTTCGAAGAAAAATGCATTACCGAAGTGGAATATTAATGATTTATTACTGATAATAATGATTTATTATTAAAATACTTAAACAAAAGACAAAACAACCGTATAAACATCTTATGAAAACCTATTCCCACTCTCGAATAAATCTTCAAATTGGTTCTTTTTTATTTTTGAACTTAATTCCTCAAGTTTAACTTCTCATTCTTCCATTGATTTATATCTGATACATTTATTTTCTGTGTACATCTATCGGATCGGTGTATTGCATATCGTATTGCATATCAACTTCCTATGAATTCGCTACGCCTGCCCAGTGGCTGTGGCCACAAATTACCATAAATTCCAACCAGAACAGCTTAATATTTATATTTCTAAATCACGAGCACGATACACTCTGCAGCTTTATGACTGCTTGCTGTGGCCATAAAAATCAGAGTCACACGCCAAATGCGCGAAATGGCCAACTCGATTAGATAACCCCAGACGACGTTGCCTTACCTGCAGTTGGCTAAGGCTGGCCATTGCGATTAGACTCGAAAGTGATGGATATCGGGGCTCCTAACTAGAGGTTACTGGGTACTTTTAATTGCAGATAGACCGCAGCTACGTGAGTGATTAAGTCGATCGGTTGGTCGGGCTGGCAGTGAGGCCTTCGCTAAGAAGTTTAGTTCAGTGTCGGGCCCTAACGGGGTAACAGAGGTGTGTGTGTGTGGTGTGCTTTTTGTGCCTAATTGCGCTTCTCAAACAATTACTAGTCCGACTTAATATAGCCAGGTAACGACGAATGGAAAATGTAACCGGCTTTGTCGCCCCACAATAGTGCCCCCGTCTAAGTGTTTTTCAGGCATTTAATACTCGCCGTTAATGACTCTTGATAGCTGCATCTTTAACTGGCTTTTTAGCAAACAATTCGCTATCTAAATAATGTGAAAATGTTAAATGCACAAGAGCTGAGGGAGGGCGATACAGAAACTGTGCAAAAAATACAAAAATAGTAATTATAATTCCGTCAACATTTGCATACACTGTGTAAGCTGTGTGAAAAAAAAACACACGAGACCGAAGCGTCGGAGAGTACAAAACAAAAACACTTTACAGCTGTTGCCGAGTGTTAATCATGGGGTAATTTATTAGTCAGTTGACACTTTTTGGCCGCAGTTGTTGCGGAAAGGTACTCTCCAAATCGGGTGTGAATTGGCGAACATAATGCCCAATGATGGGTGAAAGTGTCGTGTAATTTAAACCTCCCCCCAAACACTGGTTTTTAAATTACCCCAAAGAAAGTAAGGCACAAAAATATTAATTGTCAGTGTAGTAGGAAAGATTTTTGTATCTGGTTATTTAAATGGAAACCTACAGCACTCGGTAATTTTCCCCTTTTTTGGGGCCTGCGGTTAATTTGAATTGTGCTAATTCAGTTTGTTTGCTAATTTTCCTAAATGCGATTCCCGATTGGTATTATTGAGCCATTAATTTTTTATCATACCTTTTTTCGTACTTTTAATGGGCCAATGCTAATTTTTTTTTCTACCCATTTTATCTTACAGATACTCCGTGCGTTATCATGTGCGTAGCCAACGGATATTGATTGGTTACATCAGCAGCAAATCCTCGAAATGGCAGCCAGCAGCAGCAGCAGCAGCTCTCAGTCCCCGATGGAGGGATGCGATGAGGTGGACTTTATAGCAGCCACGCACCATCACCACAATAACAACAATGAGTACGAGGATTTGGGCGGCGTGAGTCAAGCGGTGATCAACACCAAAGCAGCCACAGGAAACACACCAAACAACGAACCAACGCCAAACACCAGCACACTGAAGAAGGCCAAGGAGCGGCGCACTCTGTTCCACTTCGGCAGCAGCAAGAAGCTGAGTCAGAGCAAGTCACAGGAGGCGCAGCAAGAGGCGGGCGGCAAGGAGAATACCCCAGCTACAGCCACAGCTACAGCTACCGCCCCAGCTCCAGCCCAAGTCGCTCCCCTTCCACCCGTGCCGATTGGAACACCGCCGCGCCAGCACAAGTTCGTGAAGAGCAACAGCCTGGCCCGGCTGTTGGGCAACACCTACAATGCCAAGAAGTTCGAGAAGCAGGAACAGAAGCGCCTGGCCGGAGCCGGAGCCGAGGGTGGCAAGTTCAACACCTACAGCGGTCGGCGGGGACGAGCTGGTCCCTATCTGGAGCGATTTAAGCGGGTGTCCAAGGAGGATGGCGATGTGGCCGGCGGAGACGACTCCGTGCAGATCACGAACGTGGTGACCCTGACCACGGACTCGCGTGATCTGCTTTATGGCAGTCGCCAGGAGCATGTGGGTCGCACCGGCGCCCAGGATCAGCTAAGCTCAAAGACCATACGCACGTTGACCCGCAGCTTGGGTAAGCTCTGGAGGCGCACCCATAGCGTGGATATTAGCACACCCGATCCCGAGTTCAAGGTCTCGTATTTGGGCAACGTCCTGACCGGTTGGGCCAAGGGTGAGTGACATAGATCTCCAGACTTACTCAAGAGAAAACCCCTCTAATAATTGTACTTTCAGCAGGCGAGGGTTGTGTGGAGAAGCAACTGAACACGCTGTGGCGGAACTACACGCAGCACTCCAAGCCGGATGTGATCATGCGGCTGAAGGTGTGCGCCTCCGGGTTGAAGGCCACCACCCGGCAGCACGGCCTCACGGAGTACTGGGCCCACCGCATCACCTACTGCTGTGCGCCGAAGAACTATCCGCGGGTCTTCTGCTGGATCTACCGTCACGAGGGCAGAAAGCTCAAGCATGAGCTACGCTGCCATGCGGTGCTCTGCAGCAAGGAGAAGATTGCCCAGGACATTTGCGATACACTGAGGGTGAGTAGTACCTGGCAGCATGAAGAGTTCAGTTCCCTTTCCCCCTAGCTTTGCGTAAATCCCATATACAGTCCGGCAGATAAGACTCAAGTGGTTCTATAATTCTATTCAAAATACAGAAATAGCCATGACCAGCGTTTTATTGCCTTTCTTATCATTCTGCAATTATGTACCTGCGGCTATAAAACGTGTCGAGTTAAGCAGCAAACCATCGTAAAAATTAAGAGTAAAGTCATTTCCAACTAAACTGATTACGATACAGGTACAGGGATTATTGGTGTTTAAATTCATTAAGTTATTTATAATGATAGAAGCTTATTTTTCAACAGGACTCAGTCTCTAATCTGAACACCCTCTTTCTCTTTTTCTAACAGGAAAACCTGGACAGCGCTTTGCGCGAATTTAAGCGCGAGAAAATTCTAAAGCAAAACGCTCGCCTCAGCCTGGCCAATGCCGTCTACGACAATCCGAGCCTACCGCGCCGCAAGATCATGCTGAGTGTGGGCGGCAACAACTATCGACCGCCCCTCGAGCGCTCCAAGTCGGCGCCCAAGCTGATGGCCATCGAAGAGGCCATTGGCGAGGAGGAGGGCGACGAAATTGAGGATACCAACGAGCCGGAGATGATGCCCTGCTGTCAGAAGGACTCGCTGTACCCGGCCATGACTCTGGGTCGGCGTCGTTGTCGTCGCGGACACTCAATCCGGCGTACGGGTAAGATCTTGCCGTCGTCGCCCTGCTGCAGCTCGCATATGCTGGTGAAGGAGGTGCCCCAGACTGAGGTCTCTGCCGGCAGTGCTGTCAACGATGGCTCCGACTCGGATGACTTCGAGAAGCTGCTCAAGTTCGATACGACTCTGAGCAATGAGCTGCTGCCGTACTTTGACATGCAGCTGCACAAGAACGGCAGCCAGAGCATGGTGAGCCTCAGCGACCTCAAGGAGGTGGAGGAGGAGGGAGAGCCGCTCAGCCTGCTGCCCACGATCAATAGCGATCCCAGCGCTGATCCGGAGGCGGACTATTCCGCCGAGGATCACGATGTGACCGCCCCGCGTCGTAACGGTGTCTGCAGCGACGGCGAAGAGGACTTCCTTGACGATGCCGATGACCATTACTTCCGTCACGCCGCCATGCTCACCATGCTGCACAGGAGCTCGATGAGGAAGATGCGGGCCAGCGATCAGGCCAGCATGCAGTATCGCCATCAGGCGCAGTCATCGATCTCCTCGAATGCCTCCAGCTCGACAACGGCCAGCACTTCGGCGGCCGCTGGCGGCGGATCTGCTCAGCAGGGCCTGGCCAGCCCAGACAGCGACGAGGGATCCATATCCAGTGGCTGCGAGACGGCCAGCACAGTCACCAATGCCAACCACGAGGAGGAGTACAATGGAAAGCGGGACAGCGATACCGGCGACCAGCTGGAGCTGGAGCAGGCGCAGGTGCTGGAGCAGATGATGATCTACCAAAGACTGGAGCAGCAGCTGCGCCACAATAGCGGTGATGCCACCAACTACAGCAGCTCCAGCAGCATTACGCTGAAGCGCAGCGGTAGCGACGGTAGCGACGAACTGGACAAGGAGCAGGAGCGCAGCGACCAAATCAATCCCGATGACGGATCCGACAGCGACGAGAGCGGCTACGTGGAGTTCCAGGAGAAGGAGCGGCCAGTGCAGCAGGCGCTTGTAAGCGAGGCTAGCCTGACGTTGGCCAAGATAGCGCCTGTCAAGCCGCAGATTCCACCAAAGCCAGCACCGCGTCGCTCGCTCAGTCTCAACTTGGCCAACGCCAACGCACCAGCGACTCCAGCCGCTGGCAAGGCACCGGGTACGGCCGTCTAAGGAGGAGGAGAAGGAAAATGCTTTAAACACAACGGAAACCCGTCGTCTACAAATTGTTATTTCTGCACACCCGTCAGCGACCACAGCAAACACACACAAAGTGCAAGAAATTGAAATCCTAGTTGTAGCTTATCCATTAGCAAGTAGCCGTTAAGTCATTTGTTGTTGGTTCATCGAGAGGAAAGCCTAACGATAATCCCCATCCTGACCCCCCGACCCAAACCCCCCAGCCCCAGACCCCTGCTCATCAACACCCCATTCCAAAAATAATGAATTTATATTGTATGCGATTGTAAATAAATTAGAAGCCCTAGGCACTGCATGTACTATATAATATATACACGATTGTAATTGATGAACTGTATCTTACGTATGAATATAAATTATTATCTAAACAAGGTTTTGATCAGAGAGAGAAAAATATTAGAAAATATAATTTTAATCAATTGAAAATGTAGAAGTTTGCAACGCAGTGAAGGATCAGTCGATCATGCCATGTCCGTCTGTCCGTTTCTTAGCAAACTAGTCTCTTAGTTTAAGAGCTCGATTCGATAAATGTTGAATTAATGGAAAATATTTATTTCAATTGTGTAAAACAATTTGAAGACAATTTAAATTTGCTTTTGTTATATTTTTCTCTCTTTGACCTTTGCGTTTTAATGCTGAAATATCTTAAACATTCCCCCCAGGCAGTGAAATATTCTTGTTCGGTCGCAGAAACCAGTTAGTGAATTTTAATTTCATTCCAATCTTGTGGCAGTTACAGTGAACATTTAGCAGATCTACTCGCAGATTGCGGAGCTCTTGGCCAGCAAGTTTTGTTGACGCAACACATGGCACACCGTGCCGCGGAAATCGCGCAGCGAATGGTCCTGCAGCTGCTGATCGAAGACCTGTTGCATGTGGAAACGATACGAAACGAAACATAACGAATACGAATCCGAAAACCAGTTAAATGCATTTTGATTACGGCCGCGATCGATCGCTGGTACTTACGCCATTGTAGACGATGGTGGGAATGAAGCTCGGCCTGTATTGTTTGGTCACCAGCTCCGCCTGCAGCTGCAGCTTGGTGCCGGTCTCGCTGACCAGGCAGTGGTCAATGTCGGTCCGCAGACCCGCTTCTCTGGCGCACTGCAAACGGTTTTAGGGATATACATATAATTTTATTATAGATTTCCGGACAATAGCCGCTAATTAGCTGGGCAAACACCAATCCCAGAGCGAGGTGAAAGTACCTGATCGACGCGGGAGTAGTCCAGAGCCAGCATCTGGCACACCACGAATTTCACCTGCGCCGCCTGATTTCCGGTGCTGTTGATGACGCAACTCTGGAGCCGATTCCCCAAGCATTCGGGCGGTCCATGCTGGCAGTGGAAAATGGCACCATTTCGCTCAGAATGCGACTTGCCGAAGGGCACCAGCTGGATGTCAATGTAGTCCTGGAACTCCTCGTACACGGGATCCAATTGATGCATAAATTTCCTGCTGTCCGGACAAAGGGACTCGTATAGCAATGTTATGTGAATCTGGAGAAGATTTATAAAAGATTCTTCAGGTCTGAGGTTATTATGAAATTTTTATAATTTTGTTTATAATTTCATGAAAGTCTTAATGATCTCCGGAGTTTTTTGAGAGGTCAGGAAGGTTAAATTTATTATAAAGAACAAGTCCTACTGATTTAATCTTATGCGATTTTAGTTCTTAAAAACTGAATATTCAAAAGCGTTCATTAAAATGTATTAATTTAAATATTGTGTTATTTAGAAAGCAATTTAGAAAGGTTATTGAAAACTATGTAACTTATGAAATCTTTAATAAATTATTAAATATTTTCTTTTGTTATATTCTCTCCTATATTACCGAGTCCATGGTAATTTTCTTTGTTTAAAATCAAACCTTATCCGCCTGACGCTTTTCCCGGGGCTTCTCCTCTAGCTCCGCCCAGCCACAGCTCAGGATCAGGAGCACAAGACTTAAGGCACTGGTTAATTTAAACATGTTGGTCGGATAATACGAGTATTGTTGGCTTTATCTGCGCAAATCGATTGGCCTTCCGTCGAGGGGTGCGAGAATGAAGGTTTGTTTGTCCGTTATTGGCCTGTCTTCAACGAATGCCAAGCCCAAGTTTATGCGACCGTCGGTTTCGATTTTAGTTCAACAACTGAGCGCCGTTTTGTCACATTCGGTGCTTAATTTCGGCCAGCACCGAACTGGACAGAGGAGAGCTGTCTTAACCGTCTCTCTTCGGCATTCTCGCTGGTAAGCCGGTTTCTTGAGTCAGCTTATTTTGTTAAAAAAAACCAAAACCTAAAATCGGACGGAGATATAAAAATTCACAGCTTTCAATATATAGAAATTCGCACCTTGAACTAAGTGGTAACATTAGGGACGAAGATTAATGCTATTTTCACATGAATGCTACAATTGTTTGGGCTGAAAGTTTTGAGAAAAGCCAATCGCTTTGAAATTCCCTTTTGTTCCCTGCTGTTCCATAATTTTCAGGATTATCTCATAAAACCTTTTTCATAAAATGATTTTTATTAATGAAATGTTCTTTAACAAAAAAACGTATTTTATTATTTTGTATACCTTATCGCAGGACTCTATCAGATTTTTATATAAGTTAAGCTCCTAAAGTTGGCGCGAGAATTTGAAAACTTCCGTTTTCGATTAAGGAAGAAGTTATCGATATTTCAGTTGAAACTCCTTTACAAGTTATTAGTAAAATATTTAAAATATAGTTAGTTATAGTTAGTTATTTAATTGAATTAAAGTGTATTAACAGAATTTAAAACTAATAAAGTTATTAGCATTATTTTGTGACGTGATCTGTGGATCTGTGATTTTAAGGAACTGGGACCAGTCACGGCTAAAACTTCCATCGCTATTAATCTTCAGACGAACAACAAAAAAAAGCATCAACCTCTTCTCGACGGCTAAATAGGAGAATAACAATAGATTAAACAAATATAAAGAACTAAAATTAATGGAGGACCTGTGTCGAATATGTGGCACTCACTCCAGTACCTTGATGGGGATATTCGACGAGCGACAGCGGCGCCAATTCAAGGGAGAAGAGGAACCCAATCTGGCCGACATGGTAAGGAAATGTGCCGAAGTCAACATAGATCCCGGAGATCCACTGCCACAGAAAATCTGTAGGAACTGCGTCCAGGATGCTCAGATAGCTTATAGGTTCAAGCGGAGATGCGAACAGAGCTACCAGAAATTCTACTTGGCAATCGCCAATCAGCCGGAAATCAAGGAGGAGTCAGAGCCCCTCGGCGAGCACCTCATTATCGAGGAGCTGTATGACAACGCTGTGGAGCTGGAATTAAAGATGGATTCGAGAGAGAACCAGACAAGTGCCGAAGAAGAACTTCCCAAAAAGTTTGATGGCCAACCAAGACTGACAAAACAGAGACAAGAGCCAAGAAGCGAGTCCTTCAAGTGCAAGCTATGCACCAGGGAGTTTCAGCAGCAAAAAAACCTGTTGGAACACATGAAGTAACAATTAATATATTAAATAAAAAAAAAATCATACTAAATTAGTATTCATTCCCGCAGAATCCACATCATGTGCCAAGCCTGCGGCGAACGCTTTCTGTTCAAAACCGATTTGGATAAGCACTTGTGTTTCAGCAGCACCAGCGGCGACTCCTCCACCGTGGAGTGCCTCGTTTGCCTAAAGGTCTTCTCCACCACCCGCGGCCTGGACATCCACAAATGTCGGCCGATGAAAAAGCGACCTTTCGAGTGCCCGCATTGCCCACAAACCTTCACCCACAACCACTACCTCAAGGCCCACCTGTTGATTCACCCGGCGGACGAAACCGGCCAGCTAGCCATCGGCCCCCACAAATGCACCATGTGTCGTGCTGGCTTCAGCAATAAGGCGGCACTCAAGGTTCACGTTCACTCCCACCTGGAAGAGCGGCCGCACAGCTGCACCATTTGTGCCTCAAACTTCCGGTCTAAGCATGCCCTCAAGGTCCACATGCGAACGCACACGGGCGAGAGGCCCTACCAGTGCCCATACTGCCCAAAGACTTTCTCTGATAATAACAACTTGGCCAAGCACCGGCGTCGTCACTCAAACGACCGACCCTACAAGTGCCAGATCTGCCTTCAGGACTTCCGGGAGAAGCACCACCTGAAGCGCCATGTCCTGGGCAAGCATCGCGACAGCGACCGAGAGCAGCCATTGCAGTGATCAAAATTAATTTTAAGTTGCTAGGAATTTGTACTTTTTTTAGTTGCCAAGCCCAATGAAGCTGCTATAAATATACCCTTCCGTTTCTGTCGATGTTGCGGAAATACAAAAGCTCGACACAATATCGTTGTTAAATTCTCATTTATTGTGTATAGGCCATTAAAGTACTTGTTAATGATCTTTAGAATATGTATCTGTATAAACGACTAACATCGCCACACCAAGTGCCCGCCGAAACATGTTCAGAACATTCATAATTCTTTGAGCTTAACACTTAACTCTGCGCACCTTACACTTAAGGCCGATGTATTTAAAATTGATATATCTCCGACAATTAGACAACAACACCTTTGGAGGGCTTGGCGCCCAGGATATCGGAGAGCTTCTGCTGATAGGAAGCCAACTGATTGGCGTCTGTAATGCCGAAGGACTTGCACGACAGCTGCAACGCATTGAGAAGCTGCATCTCCGAGAACTGCGTGCCCCGCTCCAACAAGGCATTCAGTATATCCTGTGAAAAATAATATTAGAAATGCTAGAAATATATATGAAAAGGCAAGACTCACATCTGGCTGCATGCAGAGCAGCTCGTAAAAGTGCTTGGCCTGGTCCAAGGCCACTTCCCTGGAGGCAGTTATGTTGCTCAGCGTCTGCTGCAGGGCTATGGAGTTCCTGCACATGCGTTGGACTGTTATTTGATCGATATGCTCCAGGTAGTTGGAGGCCTGGATAAGGATACGCGATGCCAAGTGCGCCAGGCCCTCAAAAATGTACTGAAGAGAACAAATATCTTGCAGAATTTGAAGAGAAGGAGTGAGTGAATGACTTACCCTGGTTTTTCTTGGATGCAGAGTGGCGCTGAACGCTTCATCCATCTCGGACAATCGCTTGGTTAGCACCTGCACTTGGCGATCTGGCTCCAGTATATCATCCTTGGACCCCACATAGCTATTGGTCCTCACACTTGACTTGGAGCGCAGATAGTGAAAGCATTGAACCCGCACCTCCAAATGCAGCACCAGCAGACAGGTGTTCGCCAGCTCATCAAACTCCAGTGCCAAATTGGTCATCACCTTGATCGTTCCATCCTTCACGGCTATGTCAGCGCTGCATTCAGCAGAAACAACGTTCAGTCCATTCACCATCGGCCGACGCAGATCGTTGGCAAACTCGGAGACGCGACACGAGAACCATTCCATGCTCTCCTGCAGTATGGCCAGCTCCTTAAGCACACTAATTTCAACCAAGATCTCCTGCTGGGTGATCCCACCCTCGCCCAGGTTGCTGGTCAGCATTTCGGCCTCGCGAATGTTGCGTTGCTGCACCTGCAAGGGACTCTCCTCCTCCGAGGGCTCGAAGCTGCCACGATGTAGCTTCCGGTTATGACGCGACTTCTGGCTGGAGGTCTTCAAGTCCGTCCAGTTGGGCAGCGTTCTAGGAAACAGGTTTAAATTATTGTTTTTAGTGGAACTTTATCTTTCCTAGACTTACTTCAAGAATCTACTGATGTCCTCGTCCTTCAGCCATGCCACGCTGTATATTCTCTTGTCCTCGGAGTCGGGCTGCACAATTCCTCGATAGGCCGCCTGACAGATCTCCCGGTAGGCCTTGAGCAGGGCGCAGACCATCTTAAGCAGGTCTTCCGAGTAGCAGGGCAGGTCCTGAATAAGGTTCTTTGTCTCCATGAGCCTGCGCTCGACCATCACAGTTGACTGCAGCAGAGGCCTGCTTAGGTTAAGGGCCTTTATCTCCTCCGGACTGATGATAGTACGCCAAGCGTCCTGATTTTTCGACAGCGACTCGATGGTCAGCTGCAGGTTGCGGTTGTGGCCCTTGGATAGGAATGTGTCCTTAATATAGTTGTCTAAAAAGTCATGCAGACTGCAGGGTTGACTGAAATAGAGAAGGAATATAAGGTTAAGTTCTTTTTAAGGACTTCCTTACTCACCCTGGCTTGCACTTCATGAAGCTCTCTATCTCCTTGATGTACCCCATCAGCGGCAGATACACTTTGGTTATGATATTTTGATCGGGCGTGCATATCAGCAGCTTTTCCCGTTGCTTTTTCTCGTGCGGAAATAGGCCGCTCGTAGAGCCCTTGCCGCTGCCACCTAACTGGGCGCCCAAATTGTCATCCACGGAGGCATCCGAGGCATTGCGACGATGCTCCTTAAAGGAGTCATTCTGGCCAGCGCTGCCTACATGCGAGGACTTGTCGAACTTGAACATGGAGCGCTTGGTGCTGTAGGCAAAATAAACTCATTAGTTATAGCAATAAATTGAGGGGGAAATACTAGAGCTCACCTTGGCACCTTGCGCCTTAGGAAATAGGAGTTAATGTTGCTCGTGGGCTCTGAAAAACCCGTCTGCGCACTCTCCTCCGCGGCAGCATTCTGTATATCCAAGTAGTCGGTGAGCAGCAGTTGTAACTAGAAGAAAAATTCAAGTATTTAATATAGAAAGTCCGTCAGCTTGAGTAATCCTTCACTTACCACAGACTGAGCCTGTGCCCAGAAGTCCGTGAGGTCGTAGGGCTGGGGACCCACCACCGAGTACTTCTGGCCCACCGACAGGTAGTTCTTTAGCAGCAGCGTATGCGTCTTGGCGATGGCCTTAAACTGTTTGAATATTATCTCCAGCAGCATGAGGAGCGGATTACCCTCTCCCGTAACGCCGCTCAGCGACAGCTGCTGCGTTGTCTGGCGCACCACGTTGAGCAGCTCTGTTTGGATTTGAACGCGCAGCGTCTCCAGGGAGTCGGGCACCTTGTGCAGCATCCCGAACGACTCCACAATGATGGCCACGAAGTAGCTCATGCTCAGCTCGGGGTAAATAAGATCGGCATCTTCGATTACCTCGGCCTTGTCCAAATCAAAGTTCTGTGCCATTTCAGCCAGAGCTTTACGCACTCGAGCATTCGCTTCGATGCGATCTGTGGAGCGACGTGCTCCGATGCCCCGTGTGAAGCTGGAGTTCAAACGGCTGGAGTTGCTGCGCTGGAACGTGGAGAAGGCCTCGTTGGCCGAGTTGGTGTACACCTGGCTGACCAGCTCCTCGTGCAGCCGCTGGTACAGCTGCTGGCGTCGCGTCTGCAGGTCAGCCCGCAGGTCGGACAAACCCTCGACGGCCTGCAGGGGCCCGTTGAGGGTGGCTAGGGCATCGGTGAGAGCTTTGCTGGCGTGCAGATACTGACGCTTCGCGGTATAGCTAACCACCCGCTGGGGCACCTTGCGCAGCTCCTGACTGCAAAGGGATTGAGTCAAGAGTTGGTATAGTCTTTTTTAAGAGTAACTTACATTTGCTCTAGCATCTCTAGCACGTATTTGTGCTGCACAGCGTCCGTCCACATCTTCTTAAGCTCATCGCGCCGACACTGCAGCAGCCGCTTACAAGCACCTAGGTTCTCCTTGACGGCATGGATCCGCTCCCGGCTGGCAGTCACCTCTGTGGACACCTGACTGAACAGGGGCAGCACCAGGGTCAGCTGTTGGTCGTGGCGCGACACCAGTTCGTTCAGTCGCAGATCCGACCGCTTGAACTCCTGCTCGATCTTCTGCTTCTCCTTCTGCCGTTCCTCGGTCGTCTCGCTGAATCCCAGAGATTTAATGACGTTGACCAGAAAGCCACATCCTGCGGACTACGAAACCAAGACACCATCACATGTACAAAAACATACATTATTAATCTGCCAATAGCAACTTATCGTAAGACAAAAAGAGGGCGTGCGGCAACAACAACAACGACCAGATGGTGTCGTCATCATCTTTGGAGCCGCAGCTCAAGCGGTGGGCATGAAAAACCATTAGTTAACAAACAAAACACAACCAGATGGGGTTTTCCGTGAAATTTATTGGTTCGGGAGGCTGGTATGCGAGTTGAAAACCATTTTCAGCGACGGTTTGAAGTAATTTACCTCATCCTTGCCGTACTTCACTCCCCTCGGAGGCTTTGTCGGCGGGGGAGCGTCCATGTAGACTTGATTGAAGCGGAAGATGTACTTGGCTGTTTGACGGGCGACGGGGGCGGAGGCGGGGCACAGGTTAGCTCAATATCAACATTATATTCTTTGCAATTGCTATTAATTGTAATTTCTGTACTGAGGTGACCAAAACATAGGCCTGTCAAACTATCGATGGCGCTAGCGGTGGGCCTCGGTCCGCCCCCGACGTATCGATGAAAGTGATCGATTAAGCTATGGATATCGATATAACCGGTTCGCGTGGATTTCCGGTCTGGTTTAAGGCTACGATATTACGCTGGTCACTCTGCTGTCGTTGTAGGCGCGAAGTCGAAATCTTTCGAGTTGGGAATATATTCACCACACTGGAATGTTGTGGCTTTTGAGGGCCCCTTTTTGCCTTACACAGCCTTCGGTCGATAGTTTGACAGTCCTATGAAATTATGGCAGATGCGGACGCTTAACACAAGATGTTTATGTATAGGTTTTAAAAAGCGCAAAAGCAACAAGTATAATAAAAACAGTTGTTCGTTCATTATCAACTTTTATTGTGTAACGGTGTAGTTGCATCTATTATTTATCTGAGTGCTTGGTCGACTTAAATGTCTTTACTAAATTTTTAAGCTAAAGCCAATGCGATAAAACAATTATAATACTTGTTCCAAAAAACACATGAGAGCTGCTGCTACATTGCGTTAAAATGTCCTTTGGTTTTGCGAATTGCTTTTGTTTTTGATTGTTTACATGTACGTTCGTAAATATGCAAATTGTGTGCCTTCGTTTAGTATAAATACTTGAAATAAGCATCTCTTCTTGTTGGTGCCCTTAACTTACGCTAATCAAACTTTGATATATGATTTCTTTGTTCACTAAAATAGCAACATTTGAGAACTGTTCACACAAAACTGATACAAATTGGTGGAAAAGAAACAGCAGAAAGGGGGAGTCACATTTGATCTAGTTTCTACGTGTGTGTGTTTAGGTACAGTTTACTAGTCGGAGGTATTACATAGATGATTGCTTATCCATGGTTACATTTAGCAGTTGTGTTTAAGTTCGCTCGAGTGGAAGAATATATAGATATGAATGCTTTGCTTTTGTTTCAGTTTCACAGGTGGGATTCTTAGGGTACATAAGACTAAACGTAGCAACCTCGGCTGCTGGTCATCCATTGGGATGAGTGTTTTTCTTTGTTTCGAAGCGATTTCTAATTAAAATTTGGCTTAAAATTCCGCTCAGAGAAAGCGGTTACATTTGGGATGATTGTTTGGCTTTGGATTCGTTCTCAGACTAAAGGTATTTCACTAGTTTAAGTAATTTAAATACGCAATTATGCTTAATCTACCAACGCTGGAGGTGTGTACTTCTGTAGCTGAAGCCGTGTAGCCGTGGCTGTGGTCGTTCGTGGCTGTCGAGATTACTCCTTCTTGGGCAACTCACTGTTCATGATGCTGAGCCGGCGGATGTTGGGCTTGTCGTAGTCCTCCATCGAGATGCCACGCGACAAGCGCCGCGATCCGTTGGCGCCCTCGAAGGAACCTGAACTGGCGGTGGAGAAGGCGCGACCGCGATCCACACCCGGCATCACCACCGATGTCAGCAGGCCCTGGCCCTTGCAGAACAGCAGTATGGACTGGGCCACCTTTCCGGGCTGCAGAATCATTTCAAAATTGGTATTAATAGATGTATGTAACTCTTATAGTTACAGAGAATACTCACAGCATCGGCAAGAACGTCGCCTGCGCGCTCGATCTTTAGTATGGTCACCCTTTCCTTCTCCACATCACGATGCAGCTTCTCAACCATGGAGGCATAGGGGCTCAGCATGCCCGTAATTAGGATGACATCCACTTTGCAGCCTTTGAGCGTCAAGTCCTTGCGACTGTAAAGAAAGAACAGGTTAACGAGTTAATAAGCAGTATTCAATATAATAAAATAACTATAGAAATATATAATTTATCCAAAATGGAAGCCAGTAACTTACTTCATAAATGCTTTGACGTAGAGACCGATGTTCTTGCTGTTTAGGGAGCGATGTAAGCGCTTCTGGTACTCGGCCACAATCTTGTCCTTGTCCGGATTCTCGCCCACAATTTGCTGCAAAGTTCGGCGTTTCACCAGTTTTTTTTTGTTGTTGTTGTGCAGTGTCAGTAAGCGGAAAGTTAGTATGAGACAAACGGTCGATAAGTTTTACTTGATGCTTGCGCAACACACTAAGCTACGAACTACGACATTTACAAGCATGCAAAAGGTACGAAAGAATACAATATAAGAAAGAACATTAAATTAAAAGCGAGAGAAAGCGATTTTGTTGCACAATTATTTGTCTTTCCAAATTTTGTTGGACAGTTTCTTGATTTGAGCCAATGGAGGGGGGAACGGGAACTATCTATGTACATACCCAGTTCTAAAAGAAAGTAACAAGAAATTGAAATAAATAAACAAATTAAACATGCTCTAAAAAAAAAAATGAACCTAAGACTATCGAAAGGAATCAAATTTAAAGGACGAGCATTGCAGCACCGATTGAGAGATAGAGAGAGGTATGCGAAATGGTTTGGCTGAGGAAGAGACTTGATTAAGTGACGTTTGATCTGTTTACCTCCATAACCTGAAAGCGCAGACGAACAGGGTTCGTTTGGAGCGGTTGGTTGTTAAGTCAAACATAAAATAGAACAGAAGGTAAAGTGAGTACAACACTGAGACCAAACCAACGACAACACACACTCCACGGGCACAGCCAGTGGCACATTTAGCTTGGTGGGGATTAGAACCAACCACCCATCCCCATCCCATCTGATGGCTACTACTTACATGTCCGAATTTGTGGTACATTAGAAAGCTCTCAGCCGACTGGGCCACCTCGTCGCTCTTCCAGCTAATGAACTGCAACGACAGAAAGAAGGCAGATTAATTGGTGTTGTACTAACAATGCTACCACACAAATGTTACAAGCTCATTAAACTTTAACTTTCCTCACATAATTACAAAATATTTGGTAAGATAATAAAGTATTATTAGAACTAAAAATACATATATTCAATAACCATAACAATATGCTCAGAACCCTGACAAGCAAAAACATACAACGTTGCGTATGAGTTATGTACTCCCTCAATTTATTATCTTACTTTCTCTTGGACTTAAAAGGAGTACTGCTTGGGGGAAACCTAATTTATATAACAAGTAATATATAATGCCACTCACCTTGTTCTTGAAGGACTGGACAACACTGGCGGCACTGCCCGTGGCATTGATCAAAATTAGGCCCAGGGCCCGGCTGGGATGTGCCAGCCCAAAGCGGGCCAGCACATTCGCGCCGGCCCCCTCGCCCAAACCAATCACGTACTTGACGTGCAGATAGTCCAGCACGGTGACCAGGTCCTCGCCCAAAGCCTGAAGGGAAGGGAACGGGAAGCCGTCGGCCAAGGCATCGGCATTGTCCGCGTGTCCCGGCACATCCACGTGAATGAAGCAGGAACGCTCCTTGATCTCGGTCATGCAGGGGCTGCTCACGAACTCCTGGAAGGAATTATCTGCGGCCGAGAGCCATTAGTTTTCTGCGTTCGCCCCACCGGCCGGCAAGCAATTAGTTCTCCGGGGAGTCCCCGCCTACTTACGGTTGCAGCCCAGGTCATGGACCGTGATAAATACGGCTCGCTTCTCCTGCTGCGACAGGTCGCCCTAAATGACAAGAAAATAAATAATATCGGTCTTTCCAAAGGGGGTCAACTAGTACTCCTTCTCACCTGCACTATAACGATCAGGTCCCCGCATTTCTCAGTGCTGATATTGTATTTCTGAAAAGGCGTTAATCAAAATATATAAATTGAAGTGTGTGCCTGGAATTTGTTAGGGGGAAGAACTTGAAAAACTTTTTTACAAGCAACGTAAGTAAACGGCAAAATCATTTTCACGTTGCCATAAACACAAACTCAAGCGTGAAAAATGACGGGCATGAAATGACCAAAAAATGTGAAATGCTTTTCCCTGTATTTGACTCGGCGAGCGTTTGCTTTTGGCAGGTCCTTGATGTCCTCCCAGGCCAGGCTCGACATGCTCTTTGTGTAAGTTTTGAATTTGAATTTCTCTCGGCCTGGCATGTTAAATATTTGTGTGTGCATTTTAATATACATACATATATTCGTGCAATGGAATTCGTAATGGAAAATTTAAGGACATGCCACAGCGACGAACATCCTTAAGGACACCAAACTGTTGAATGTTTGCGTTTTGCCACAACAAAAAAAAGAGGAGAAAAAACAACATGGCGCTCAGGGGTATTTCTGGCTTTGAACATTCCCTGGGGATTATTTGATGAAATTTTCCAAATTGAATTTTGTGTGCAATTGGCTAAAACTAATGCAGAAAGTTATAGGGTCGGTCGTGGGTTAGTTTGAAAACAAATTTCATAAGGCTTGCGGATAGCAGTAAGTATCCTGGGAATGTTAAGCTCAAGGGAATGTGAACAAACATTTAATGGACTCGAGCTCATTTTAATAATTTATTTAATAGTCTTTAATGTGTACATTATTTATTTAGTAAAAGTATATTTGAAGAAAATGTATGGAGATGCCCTCAAGATAAGCATTAGCGCGAGAAGACTGTCTTATAGCGTCGATATATCATCAAAGCAGCAGTGTGCATGATATCGATACCTTATGATTATCGTAGCAGTTACTTTGACACCTCTAAATAATTTGTTATTTTCGTATAAATTATTAATTTCAGTTAAATAAAACAAAATAACATTCTGTCCGTTGTACTTATTTAAAAGAAGTTTATTGAGTTGATATATGTATGAGACCTGCCTTAATCAAGAGCCCCTTGCCAGTAGCGGACAGTCAGTAAATTCCCTGCTCAATATTCAAGATATCGATTGAGGTAACTTAAGCTCCGGCTCTCCAGCCTCAGCTCAGCCACTGTTGGGATGTCAGGCGCATTGTATTGTCCTGGGCTATCAGTTTCAGGCGGCTTCTTCCTTCGCCATCGAACCCAATTCGAAATTTATTAAAGCGTAAAGCAAATAAGCCTGCAAAGCTCCTCAAATTGAGACCATGGAGCATGGGCGGCGGCGGCAACGGCGATGTCTGTTGTCCTTTGTCGGTCCTGGCCCTCCTGAATATCCTTATCCCTGGCAACACAAACACAACTGCTCAAGCACCGCACACACACACATGCGACCTATATAGTCACCGAACACTTATTGAAATTGAGTGAAACTATACAAGTGTCAAAAGACCAACAGTGGCAGGGCCAATACCATCTTCCGGCCAAGAATTTACCTAAGCCCTTTAATGTCTTTTCGACTAAATTGAACGAACGCCTCCGACACCCTCCGTTGACTGGGGTATTTTTGTGTAAGCCCGTAAATAGATAAATAAACGGAATGGGTATTATGTAAATGCATCCGTTGAGTGCCCGGCCGCAGCGCCTTTGTCCGCCACAGCCATTGTTGGCCCAAGACGGTCGCACCTGCCTCTCCCCAGCCAGGCCAATAAAAGTTTGCCCTTCCAAATAAAAGCATTAATAAATCAGTTAAATTTTGCCATACTTATGTAAGCTGCGTTGAGCCAATTTGCATGAGGTTCGAAGGCCAGCTGGCTGGGAAACAGGATGCAGGATCAGCCAGCTGCAGTTGCAGTAGCCCAGCGAGAATGGGGCGACTGCTGATGGCTGCTCGGAATAATAGCTTGGCAAACAACAAACTACAGGCAAATGGCGCGCCTGCCGTCACAAATCAATTGGCATTAATTGAGTGTGAGTCCGGCTGTTTGTGTTTGTGTGTGCCAAGGACAAGAGGGCAATACTTAAATTGCAGATAACTTTAAAGAAGGAAATGTTTCATGTATCGTTTTTGAGAATTAATTGAAAAAATATAAGAAGACTCTTAAAGGAATTCTTAAAGTTAGAAGTAGATACCTTTATAAGTAATTAAAAATTGTATATTATCGATAAAGTCATAAGAGAATTCTTTTGTACGTATTTATAAACCAGAACCTCACGGAATATTTATAAGTTAACTACAAAATTACTAAATAATATTACATTTTCAAACAATAACAAGACCTTGTTGTTTTCTGTGTAAAACGTAAGCAACGGACAAAGTACATGGGTTAACTTGGGGACGTGGGAGACTCATTTACTACCCCGTTTCCGCCACAGAATGACTGCCGTAAAAGTGTTGACAATTGAAGGGGGGAAGAGACATAAAAGATTGTGTGGAGACCTAGGAAATTGTTGGGGAATAGTGTCGCTGGGACGTGTACGGTCGTCGAGCCAAGTGCGTCGTCCACTCACAAAAAAAAAAAAACCTTTCACACACCTGTCCATTTCGGCAGAGTGATCAAATATAAACGCATACATGCCAATGCTGCCATGAAAATCGCTTATAAATAATGAAATTGCCAATAAATTGCACACACCAGCGAACTTTTGGGAGGCGGAAACTGAAGGGGGGCTATGTGTAGCGGCTGTGACAGACTGCCTGCCGACTGGCTTAGCCGACTGCACCTTACGACCTGACGATGCTCATTCATTCACCTTTCCTCCGGCACTCCGGAGTGACGTCGACCCTGCGCACATCACGGATGATGGATGCCTTGCGGTTGAGCTCCGTCAAAAATGTTCACCGGCTAACAGTCGAATGATTCCCACATAAAGGCCACTGTGAGAAATCAGTAAGGGAAGAAGATTTAGGGAAAAACAAGGCAATACGAAAGGTTAGGAATTCATTTTTATAGGGTTCTTAAAAGTTTATATTGTAAATCCGTTCCTCTTATTTATCCGGAACTTTGTAGGTATGTTGTAGCAACGAAAACTTGTGAGATTTTCCTTACAGTTTCTATTATATCTCCTATACATTTTCCTTACATTTGTACAGCTACCCTTTAAAATAGGCCCGCCCATTTTTATTGCCTACAACAATTAACTTTTGTACGACAACAAAGTTGTTCCGTTCCAATATAACAAAATTGGTTTCTCAATTTCGTGTAACAGGCGAACAGAAATCAGAAGAGCGACGATGCGTTGCCGCTGATCTGTGGAATGACGTCATAGATTGAGCATGTGATGGGAGAGAAACTCTTATACTTTAAACAAAGGTAATCGTCCTTCTCTTGCCTTCTGAGGGCCTGGTGCAAAAAATCAATTTGTACCGAAAAATGTTTAAATTTGGGCCTTGTTTTTGTCTACAACAACAACATATTTACAACAACAACAATTTTTCTGTTAAATATAACGAAATCGTCGAACAAATTGTACGTTGCTCCATTTCGTGTACCAGGCGAACAGCAAGCAGAAGAGCGACGACACGCTGATCTGTGCGCTGACGTCATTGATATCACTGATGGACAGAATGAGAGAGAGAGACTTCCAAAAGATGCTATGCTCTTTTATATAATAGTCCGCGAGGTGGCGCTCTGTTATGGTAATACATTATTGGCGCCATCTATGCGGACAGCTTGGGAAGGCACTGAGCATAGACTCAAACCTTGATTGAGAACTTTGGAAATTCGATCATTATCATCGATGACTCGAACCGTGCTGTACGTATCGAACATTTGCGATAGATCGATCTTTTGTAGTTTCAAACTTAAGGGCTAGATGGTGCTTTATACATTCCGTAACCCACTGCTAGATGGCGCTTTAAAAGTCATATTCCAAATATACATTTATTTTACGCTTACATTTTTGTTTCTCTATTTCGTGTACCAGGCGAACAGAAAACAGAAGAACGACGATGTGCTGCCGCTGATCTGTGCAATGACGTCATTGATAGAGAGGGATGTCAAAGGGAAACAGATAATCGACCTTCTGCTAATCTCTGCGCGCCTGGTACATGAAACCATGAATTTGATAAGACTGTACTGCCAAAGTCGGTGTAGGGATCTTGTTGTTGCATACAACAACAACAACAACATTTTAAATAAACAATATTAAGAAATTTCCAAAGAAATGGTCCGTTTCGGGTAACAGGCGCACAGAAAACAGAAGAGCGACGATGCGCTGCCACTGATCTGTGCAATGACGTCATCGAGACATCTAGTTGTGTGAGTGAAACTCCTATTATATTCGATAGTACATAGTTAATCGGCCTTCTACTGTCTCCTGATGCCCTAGCTTAATGAATTAAGCAGTTAGTAAATTTCTCGGCTTGATTTTAAAATTGGCTCCCTATTTTTGCATACAACAATAACTTTTGTACAACAACAACATTTTTCCGTTCCAATATAACGAAATCGTCGTACAAATTGTATGTTTCTCAATTTCGCCTGTCAATCGAAGTTTTTCCTTGTTTTCTGTCTCCTCCTCTTTCTGCCAGCCCAATCGTAAAACGAAATTGTTTATTGGTTTTTGCGTCAGAGAAACTTTTCAGGCCTCCAAATCAGTTGAGACTTTTCCCTTACAATCCCCTACTGCCCCCCCACACCAAGCCATCAGTCAATTAAAAAGTCATTTGGCTCAATCGTTTGATTTATGTTGAAAAACCTGCTCCTGCTTGCTGTTCCGTCGATTTGCAATCTTTCTCCAATGTCCGTTCGCTGACCGCACATTAATTGACTCTCGGCTGGGTCAATGTTTGCACCTTGCCTCCTATTTGCTGCCATGTGCTCACCCGCATCTCGAGTCTTAATTGAGACATACGACTAGACCAGACCACGTCCCAGCTCTGACTCGCTTTTCCCGTGACGGAAACAGGCATGTGAACGACATTGATGAGAGAATTCGTTTTGTGAAAGAACAAGTTGGGGGTCCGTTCGTCAATAGGCAGCTGTCCTTTGTTAATTAATTTGGGTCCGAGACAAACAACTTTTAATGTTATATTCCTCTCTTTTTTGTAAATTCGACAGCATAAAATCTAAAAGCATTCACATCACACATGTCACCTCCTTCAATCGGGTAACTTTGCCATAAAATAGATGGAAAAAATGCCATAAGTCCTGTCATGGCTTTGCTGCTGCTGCTGTTGTTGTTGAAAAACAAATTTGTTTTGGCATCAGCAAAATGGAGGAGCAATAAAATATTTCGTAACACGAATTGCATTTCCATGTCCACAAAGTTTGGTTTTCATTTTGAGCGTTTCTTGTGTATCTCCTGGATATCAGCAGCAGATGCATAGAGATACATATGCAATGAATTCGGGTATCACAGACGAGATGCATACATTTGTATGTTTTAGGTTTTCGTAACCGAACTGTTCTTTTGTTGGGCGGAAGAGAGGACGAAGCTCGAATGCCTGAAAAACATGCATAAAACTGTATCGCTCGCTCCGGCAGGATAACAAAGGGGCTTGGACGGGTGGAATGGCATCCCATAACCGAGGCGTTGCCCTCAAGCGAACTCTAGTTGGGAGCTGCAGCTGCTCGGGTTGGTTGCTGTGTACGTGTCAACTCATTGACCTCGTTACTGCTGCTGCTGCTGATGCTGCCTCGACTTATGCTCCGTGTTGCCATCGCTCTTTAGTCCTCCCATATCCTGGCCTCATATTTTCCCTGATTTTTCGCTGCCTTTCCTCTTTCCTTTCCTCTGGCTTACACTTTTTCCCCGATTCGGATTCTTTCCCTCCTCTCCCAATCCGATTTCCCCTTTAATGTCGTAATCATGTGGCAGCGACCTAAGTGCCCATTACCCACGGCAGCCATCCTGCTCCATCCTGGCGTGCGAGTTTGCCAGGAGCTGTCAGTCAGTCAGTCGGTCGGCTTGATTCTGCCGGATTCCTGCCGTAACCTGATGGATTTCACAGTTTGATGGCTTGATGGCTGATATCCCGTGTACTCGATTTCACATTTTCGTTGCCAAAGGATCTGAGTTGTTAACTTGTTTATTTTAAATCGCAACTGCGTTGGCAATATGTTGGTTTTGACTTTATAATGGAAAAAGTTTGTACTACCCATTTGTAAAAGTTGTGAAAATAAGTTAAGATAAATGTTCAAGCGTTTAAAATTAATATTGTTAAGGCAATAATAGTGGAAACTGTTTGCTTAACTTTATATTGAAAGCAATTACTCATACAAAAACATATGAATTACTCACTTCATCATTAAAAAGCTGTTATTTTCTATTTATATTTAAGTAACTCTTAGAAACGGAAACAAAAGTCCGACATAGATTAAATAAACGAAAAATAGAGTAAAATTAAGCTAATTAAAACCTCTCCCCCTTATCCTATTCAAACCCAATGTCTTTGTTCTTGTTTAATTAGCCAGCATCCACGCATTTCCCATAGTTCGCCGGCGTTTTGGCCAGGTAGAAATAGGTCGCTTTTAGGAGTATCTTTGATCCTCCCTCGGCCGTTCAGCTCATCAGCTTTGATGGGAAATACACAAAACATCGGTGCAGAGAACAAAGCACGGATCCGAGAGTCGAGGACTTTGGAGAGCTGCGGCCAGTCGGCTGCAGAAGTGTTTGCCACTCGAACAGAAAGTTTATTTAACAAAGTGCTGGCCATTCACATCCCGGCCACAATTCCCATCCAATCCTGCTGTCGTTTTGCCTCTCGCCTGCTTTTCTTTTCCGCTAATCAGCATTTCCCTTGCCGGACACGCCTAACTCAATCGCCGGGATTTCTCCCTTGGCTACATTTATTGCATTCGTAATTTAAAGGGCCCAAAGTCTTCGCTTTGCTGAATTGAGTTCTCGTTGTGGCTCTCATCCTCGGCCGCGGCTCGTGACCGCCTTGACAAACGGATCCTGGTCTGGTTGTTTATGGACAGACGGAAAGTTTATTTGCCAGCATGGCCAGCTTGGTTGGCCACTTCATTTTAGCCAGCAACGTATTCAAGTGTAAATGGATTTCGGTTCATAACCGCACTTGCACCGAAGCACTTTGGGGATCCCTCAGAATCCCCGTGCTGTGTGGATTTTATACGTATTTGGTTAAGTGCTGTCATGTGTCGCCTCCGGCCACGCCCCCGTAACCCCGAAGGACAGGAAGGGCTTTTATACATGTATCCATTCGTTGGCTTATTGAATCGATGATGCTTCAGTTTCTGCCAGCCTTTCCATGGCCAGCCTGCGTAATGGTAATGTAAATTTAATTATCAGTTGTGGGCTCCGGGCCAGCCATATATTTATGACATTTCTCTGTCGGTCCCATTAATCTCAATTAAAATTCCGAATGGCCAACGGGTCGGATGATGCGGGTCTAAATTTGTATTCAATTTGTAATTGCCGAATGTGTCAATTTGCAGGTGTATGGCATGGAGCAGGATGACAATGGCATGAATTTGGAATGATATGGGATTGAAATTTTGTATTTATGCCACCTACACAGCCAGTAAATATTATTCATTCATTTTATAAATGATATCCATAGAAAATATATCATATATTATAAAATATTAAATAGATTGAGAGATAATAGAACTTTCTTTAGTAAAAATCATCTATATATTTTTCTGTATTTCATCATTTCAAGCCGACCTTTATTTCTTCTCTGTTTACAAACATAATAAATCCTTATTATGCTCGCATAATCATCAGTCTATCCATTACCCTTTTTAATAAACAATGCAATTATCTGTGCGGAAGTTTTGCATTTTGCATGGGCTATTATTTCAGCCACTAATAGAAAATGTATACCGCTTTAAATGAGTAAATGTTGGTATCTAGCCTGTCCTTCCCTTAACGTAAGCTTGATGCGATTTTCCTGACTGTTGGACAGGCTGCAAAACCCATTACGAAGGCGGAGAAAATCTCGGCGCTAAATGCCGCTTCGTACCACATTAAAAGTGTTTCAAATTTATGGAAAACTTTTACAGGGGGTACACAGAGCACAAACAAAAAAAAAAGAGAGCCCAAGCCCCCAAGTGATGCGAAAAGTTGGGCAAACAAGAAGAAAATTCCCGCAGACTTTTCTGCCGGCCGGGACCGGGACCGCATTGCAAGGGAGTTTTTTTTTTAATAGACACAAACAAATATGCAAGCATGTAGGCCGGTGCTAAAAGCCACCAATTAAATGTTGTTTAAGTTTCATCCCGCAGCCGCTGGCAGCGGATGACAGGGCGTATGCGCAACGTTGCCCTGAAAACTTTGACACTTTGCCAATGGCAAAGTTATTACGGCAAACGAACTGGCAACTGCTCGGCAGTAGTGTCGTTAGGAACTCATTTTGCCACGCATCGGATGGAAACCCAATTCCGGCAAGTGGAAACCGGGAATTTCATTATAAAAAAAAAAAAACAATACCAAATACCATTATAGAAATGGAAACGCATGTTTTCCGATGCCAGGGCGGCAAAGTCAACAAGTTTTCCGCTAGTGACCAGAGGGACACACGCCACCAAACAAAGAAAATGGGAAATGCCAGGCGGCACTGAGAAAACAAAACGCGAAGAAGGATGAATAAACTTGTACGCTGTCCGCTGTCCGGGAGCATGGACGGCGGCGGCAGCATCGCCCATGTGCGGCACATAAACTTTGCCGGAAAGGAACCTTCTCATTTTCTCTAGGAGTGAGTGACTGTGAGCCAGCACAAATTACGGGATATTTCCTCCAAGGCTGCAAATGGAAACCCCGCGGGCTGGCTTTTTATTATTCAACTGAAAGCCGGAGAAAAATGGGAAAAACCGTTGGAAAATACATTGGGTCTGCTGAAGTCGATGGGTATGGGAGTGCAGCAGCAAATCATGTATAATGCATAGACCTATATGGACATCATCCCGGCCCTCCATTATGCCTTTCCCTAATTAAATCCCATCGCATTCAGGCACCGCCTGAAGGGATAAGCGAATCGCAGCGAAAAAACCGAGATCCCAGCGAAGAAACAAAGCGAATGAGGCAAGTATATATGTACATATATATATCGCTGTGGTTTATGCCAGGCAAAGCGCTTTAGTCAGCATATTTGAATGGGAATTGCAATCCAGGATGAGCTGCCATGTGGTCGGGGTGGAATCAGGAGCACGATAACGTCGCACACTGTATGTATTTGATGAGCTGAGTTGGGAAAAACGAAAATGGGAAAATCATGTGCCAGCCAGCAAGCCAGAGAGGTGCAAGATGAAAGTAGAAATAAGCTGAGAATTTAATGAGATCTCTGAATCCTGAAGACACAGATCCCATTACGATTTTATTTAAAATTAGAAACTATTTCGTTATTTCCAAATTTAAGAAATATAAATCAATATTTTTCGAAAGCCAATTCCTGTGTAATATTTTGATATTAAAGAATTTTTTCAAAGTTCCTGGACCAAGTTTTCCACCATCTAATTAGCAGCTTAATAACGAAGAAAATGGAACGACATTAGGGGCGAACGAATGCCATAATTTCGCCAATTTGAGCACCTACATTTGTTTCGGCTCGGTCTACGTAATTATTGTGTGCCAGATGCGACCACAAATGGCACGTAAAAGGCAACAACATCCAACCTAATGGTTGAGTCGCCCACACAGTCGCACACGGAGTCGAACAAACAGCCACCACATGCAGGACTACACGACGACTACGACGACAATTATGCAATTTTTATGAGGCGCAAGCCAAAAAGTATGCTATGCCCTTTGAGCCCAGCTCACTGGGCTTCATCACCGGCCAAGAAAATAAAAAGCAAATAGCTGCCAACTGCAAAATATAACCCCACCGCAGAGGGGAGTTCGAGGTCACACAAGCTGCCCGCTTAAGCTACCCAGTTGGATCGCGGTGGAGCTTACCTTTGGTCTTCGCTTTTTTTAATTAATAAAAAGCTAGCCAAAAAGGACGTTTTTCTGGGTCAAAAAAGTCGAAATGAAATAGTGAAGAGTGACAGAAATACAAAAGTTTAAGCTTGCATTTCTACTTATTATTACAAAAATTGAAAAATGCACAGATTTTAGTTTTAAAACTAATTGTTACTTTTAAACAATCCTTTTTCTAGAGAAAACCCAGGTTAGAAGAAGTCACTGGTGTTTAAATCCCTTAAAAGTGTCAAAAATTAAGCTACAAAATGTTACATCGTAAAAAATCAAATCAAAATATCATTGCATACTTTTAGCCACATTTTTAAGGGTTTTAAAACCCCTTGTGATTTCTAAAACACCATAAAATATCACCTAAAAGTTTCCTCATCCTATTTCACATATTCAAAAAAACCAATTCAATCACTCCACTGGAGTTTTTTATAATGCCACCAGGAATACATTTTATAATATTACGTATACGCACACAGAGAATTCTAGAAAAGCGCATTAGCGCTCTCGACAGGCCAAAAGTGACACAAAACACACCGCCATGCATCCGAAATTAGCCAAGATGCAGCAGATGTCAAGAAACTGTCCGACTTTGGTGCAATCTTGGCAGTAAGCTGTCGCAACTTACGCTTATCTTCTCGGGAGCAGAACCAGCTGCCGATGATGATGAGCTGCCGCCATGCTTTGGGGTTCCCGGCTTCGACATGACTCTCGGTTCGTTGGTGAAACTGGCTTCCTCGGTCTTAACTTGGCTTAGACAACGACTGACGCGCACACAAACGTGTTTTCTGCGGTGTTCTATTAGGCGCACAGCAGCACTCAAAAATCGAAACCGTAAACAGAAGCGAATCCAAGTCGGGGGCGGTAGCGGACGCGTTCGTTTTCGTTTTGGGGATGCGCAATGTTCGAACGTCTGACGACGACTGTGAAATGGGCTTATCACAAGCGGACAAATAGCGAGAAAAAAAAACGCTCGGCATCGCCGGCCGAAAGCCGAGCTTGGCCGAAGGCATCCGAAGCTGCGCGAAATGGGGAGCAAAACAAAATGATGGAAAGTGAAATGGCCAAGTGAAATCGGTCTACGACGGGTCTTCTCCATCGTCAACCCCAACCCAATCTCTTGATGCCTCGCAGGGATGATGCCGTTCAAGAGGAAAGCAGGCATGCAGGGGGCAAGTGTTGAAATGTTGCCGTAGGGCAGTTAGTTGGGAAGGTGTTGGGCCACCGAGTGGCCAGATTGTCTGGCCACTAAACTACGCAGTTAAAAAGTAATTTGGCTGCTACAAAAATAGAGATTGCAAGGTAGGATGTGTATGTACCTTTCTTAAGGCAATCTATTTGAAATAACTAAGCTCTGGAGATACTAATAATAAAAGAGAGACATACAAATTTATATCAGTTAGCTTTAACAAGATTAAATACTAACAAATGAATTTTTAAATGGGTAGTTTTTAATAAATGTTGAGTAATTACACTAATCAACATTTTAAGTACCCATCTCTGCTTAAGTATTAATCTGTGATATAATATAATAAGTAATAGGTATATACATATATATTTTTCTATATGAATCGCAAGTTAAGCTTTACAATTATTTTCCTAATTTTGCGTTAAAAAAACACAGTTATTTTAACATGCCAACAAATAAATTTCCCATTTTTTTATAATAAAAAAAACATTTCTTGTTATTTTCACACGGTTTCTCCCCATCTGGCAACTCTGTCCGCCCACACATAAGCACTGACACAGTCACACGCATACCCGCGCACCTCCAGCATGCTGCAGTGCGAATTCCGTTGCCTACTTTTGAGCGCGCACTGCTTTTGTCGCCCACACACTCTGTACGTTGTACTCCTTCGGCCTGCGTCCCTGTCTGCGAGTGTGCACAACCAGGGCCTATGTTAGTGTGAATGTTTTGCATGGGTTTTATATAAAAATCCTTTTTGTCTTACTTTGTTTTCGGGGGCATTGTTGAGCAGACTCTTCATTGTTTGGCGGTGGGTCCGTTTTCGTGAGCCTTTTCGGCCTCTTTGTTTTGATGTGCTAATTTGTCAGCGCGCGGGAAATGCGCAAATCCTTCGTCACAACACCATCCCCAACCCCCACCTCCAGTTTTGAATAAAATGCGCATTAGATATATGCGTGTCCTAGGTCAAGCCGGCTCTGGTTAGCCTGCGGATTGGGGGGCGTGGCCCATGCCGGCGAAACAAAAATTCTGATATGGATATGGAAAATGGCAGTAAAACATGAATATTCATGAAAATCGAGAGCAAAGGATACGCGGAACAGCATGATGGGATGGATTATATGCGAAAATGCTGACACTGTCAACCCACCGAGCTGCCAATGATGCGCTGATGCAGCACGAAAATGCTGAATAAATTCAAAGTAATTTAAACTTAAATTGAAAAAAAAGTCTTAAACGAAAAGGAAGCGGGGGGCTAACTGCAATGTGCTGCACGCAATTAGGGGTAAAGCGGAAATAATGGCAAAGCTGGTAGCAAAAATCGAAAGGGCAGTGGTAGGAGTTTAAGTAAATATTTATATTCCACAGAATTCGTTTTAAAATAATCGGTTTGGGAGAGAAAACTATAATGGATAAAACAAACAATGTGGGGAAAATAATATTTATATACGAAATTAAACACAGCAGAGAGCGCTTGCTTTAAGAATATTAATTGAATAAAATCTCGAATGAAAATAATAGTATTTATCTCTTATAATATTTATACATGGTTTAAATAAAAACATCACTTTATATTGAGCGCGTCAAGTGAAGAGCTTTAAATTGCTTTTAAAATCCCATTACGTATACGCCATGGTGTCGCAGCGCGAATTTCTGAATTCGTTGATCTCTTTACAATTCTCATGCAATTCCGACAAGGCCATAAACTGATAAAATGCCATATTATTGTTTTTTTTTCTTCCTTTTTGTATTTTAATTTCGACATGCGCTTTAATTAAACAAAAAGGTGGGATGATGATAAAAAGAGCATAAAGCCGGCAGACAGACAAGGGAATTAAGCAAAAAGCGAAGCCAGCAACAATGCTGCATGCACATAAACAACAAGGCAACAACACCATTGTGTCAGCTACAATTATCCAGGCAGGTGCTCACAAGCCACAACAACAAAAGCAACAAGAACAACAACAGGTTCAGCACGGCGATTTATGTGCGAAGAAAAGCGGTGGAGCAGGAAAGGCGAATGAGTACAAGATACGCGTTACTTAAGCGGTTAGCTGATGGCAGAAGGGCGTTCCTTGGGTGGAGGCGTGGCAAACAATAGAAAAAATTCTTCATTCAGAGGGGTGCGGCTTGGGCTAAAGGGGTGGCTACAATTGAAAGTCCGTAAGCCGATTGCCCAAGGCAGCAGCAGCAGCAGCAGCGTCAGCAGCGGGAAAACACAAGTTCAGGTGGGAAAAAACTCAGCACTGGCAACGGAGACGGGTGGATAAAGCGCAAAAATCCTATTTATGTCAATTCGCAAAGTAAAGTGGCTAAAGAAAAACTCAACTTCAGGGTTTTTCTGCCGAAACAAAACAGAGCGGAATTCTCGGAAGATAAACAGCGACTTGTCAGAAGTCAGCGAGACGAGAAGGTAAAATTATATTTAGATAACAAATGCAATCAATGTTCTTGCGGTTTAAATATAAGCTCTTGGATGAGTTGGGAAAAGTATGAAATTTTAAAATTTTATGAAGTGAATCAACGAATAAAAACAATCATAAATTATTAGAAACGTTAAATATAATTCAATTCTTTGCCATCAAGCTTAGAACGAAATTCGTTATAAACAAAGTGTACATCATCAAGATTAAGAGCAATACATATTTTCATATCTATTGTCTTCACAGCTATTTATACATTATTAACACATTTTTGAAATATATTGTTTTTGGCACGGTCAAGGCTGGTTTTATTTACCATTTAGAAATGAATTTGCATATATTTGCATACAATATATTAATGCGGCAGCTTGCGATGCTTTCTGAACAATATTCATTCGTTCTTATTTTTAAAAACAATATTTAAATGTCGCATTTTCTTACTTTTTCAGACATTCTAAAATCTTTTAAGCAAGTCCTCTTTTAAAAGAATATATAACATACATTTTTTAATGGTAGAAAATAAGATTCTTCATAATAAGCAGATTGGCCTTATATAAATGCAACATAAATTTAAATATTTGCGAAAATGCGAGAATTGAAGAGCTGCATCAGTTTAAATTGGTTCCGCAATCTCCGACCTCTGCGGGATTCAAGTGCAAGGACTTGAGCTGAGCGAATTGTATGCAAACATTTACCCTTGCTGGGGGGCCACTGCTCCTGCGGCATCGACAGTGTCGGCGTAAGCCGTACCAGCAGGATTCAGTGGCAGGAACTGGTAGCTGGAGGCAGGAACACTTAAGCCCAAATGGCAACACAAACACACGTGCTGGCAAGGCCACCAGCCGAAGGATGACAACGGCGACACTTGAGCAAATGCGTTTGCCAGTATCCTGTCGCCTGTCGCCTACCTCCTGAATCCTGTGTACTCCTCTGTGTGCTGAGTCCTGTTACCCCCGCTTCCAAGTGGCAGGCAATCTGCGAGACGAGTTTCGGCCCCACCGACAAATTTCGCTTTCAAGATATATATATGCGCTCGATATTTACGCATTTATTTATGCCGCTCTTTATTAGCTTTTTATCGTTCATTTATTTTGCTCGTTATGTTCGCGTCGTCGTGGTCGCGACTGCCACCCCTCTACACTACCCCACACCGCTGCCATCCTGCCAGCTTATTTGCAGTGCTATTTTTGGACCAACAATCCGAGATACGACTGAATGCATACACAAGCAGCAGATACATACGTATAGATGGAAATAAGGCCTGATAAAGACATCGATCATCCTCCAGAGCTATCCAAATGGAATGCAAATGAGAGGCTCTTGGTCACCGAAATCCCCACGCTGATTGATAAGCGCCGTCGCCATCACCATTCCCATCCCCCCATCATCCGATTCCACTTGCACAAATTGGAATGTAAAGTGTAACCAAAGCCGTCGTAGAGCAATTTCCTCTACCCAACACCTGCCTGGGTGCCCGAACTCCCCATTATCGCTGTCCCCCCACCCACGCCGGCTAAGCGAATTATGTAGCTCTCGAAGAGCTCGAGTTTTACCCTCCTGCTCCCTTATTCCGAACCGAAATTCAATTAACATTTTTAATTCTCTCACTTTGCACTACTTAAGAACGCCCCAGCGGCTTTTTAGCCCCCTCACCCCGAAAGACAATGTTAAACAGGCGAATATTATTAACACTGCTTTATATTTAGCCATGGGAATATTATAAGGACAGCAAGGAGAGCTTTTGATTATTTTTTTTTTAAGATACGATGTTCAGCGACGACTTGGCTTAATGTTTAAAATAAGTACCAACCTAATCACTGTTAATGGTTTTTATACTGGGTACGCAACAACAAATGTGTTGACAGCATCAATGGGGTTTGCTCATTCATGTTTTGTATATCTTTGTACGTGGTAACCATTGGGTACAAGGGTATTATAGCTAAGTGCCAACCGAAAATGTATTTAACATACAGAAGGAAGCATCTCAGACCCTATAAAGTATATATGTTTATTTATGTTCAGCATCACCAGGCGAATTGATTTAGACAAGTCCGTTTGTCAGTCCGTGGGGCACAAGAGATCATAGAAACTATAAGTATTAGAGATATTGTATTGTATTTGCAAACATTTTTATATGTTGCACGCAGATTCAAATGTAATGATAAACTAGTCAGTTATTAAACAATAATATGTATGTTTATGCTGATCTACTACAACAACAACATTTGTGTTGGCAGCATTAATGCCGTTTGCTCAACATGTTCCTAGTTACTCTTCTGTTCAAAGACAAAACCAGTTTAGTTAGTTAATTATTATCCAATTCCCTAATTTAGAATTGGGGTTAAACCTTTTCCTTGTTTTATATAACCAATACTGAACTCAAAAATACTTCTCTCCCCTTTATCAATTATATTTTTATATACAGAATTTCAATTGAAATGCTTCGGGCATTGGTCGTCCCTTCTGTACAATGAACCCTGCCTGTATATACGAGTATATGTTTTGTTGATGTGTGTCTTCTTCGGGCAACCCGCTTTTAATTAAAGCTGCAGCGTTGGCTGGCATTAAATAAGTGTCTTTCCCTACTCCCCATGTAACTCTTTGACGTCTTTCAATTACTTCCACTTTTCCAACCACTGACACATTTGCTTAAGGCTTATTCGTCCATTGTACTGCAATTCCACTGAGAGTTGCATGGACTATCACGCACAGAGTACCTCACAGATTACTCTCAGTGACCATGCAGTTTCGGAGAGCTATTTGCATTGCGACATTTATTTATTTTTAGCACAACGGCAATGGAAGAATAAGTCTCGAACAAAGACATTTTTATGCCCTGCATGATATTATTGTTGTCATTGAACTTAAGGGACTTAAGACTAGATCTGTCATTTTAAAATCATTATTGTATATGTTGCCAGTAAGATTTTATCTTAGGTGGCAGAATCAAAGAGTGACCCAAGTCAGCTAGAGCTTTAATTCTTAATAGCAATCTCTCTTTCCCCCGAGAAACCGCCTGCTGCTCTGCCGTCAACAACACACAACCATAGAAAGACCTTTACCCAGGCCCATAAGAGGCAATCACTCTTGTGATAGGAGGGAACACGCCGACGACCTTGATCCGAGAACAATTTGGCCCCACTCATTAAGGCGATGTGTATAATATAATGTACGAGTGTTTTAGATTAATTAAAGCAGTCGAGCCAAGCCAAACAGAATCAGCAGAGAGTGTGGTCTGGGATGCCAGAGGCAAGCCCCGCCACCCACGGGCCATTTATGTCTAATCAAATATATATATCGGGTACTGCAGGGCATGTTTCCCGTCCTGTTTTTGTGTGCGAATGTGTGAAATACATTAACCGCCTCGAGCCATAATTTACGAGCCGTACGATGCCAGCAATGCTGGCCAAATAAATTTGAATTAAGGGGAGCAAATGTAGCGCAAGCCACAACAAAACAACAGAACAAACAAGAAATTCGAAAATCGATCTCACGATCCTTGGACACTTGATGCCGGTACCTCGTAAATGGTATTCATAACTCTCACCCGCTCCATCAGGCTCTCGGCGCGACGCGCGAAGGAGGCACGTTTCTCGGCGGCGTGCGCGGACATGACTGGGAATTTGAGGGGGACTGGACTTTCCGTATTATATGGGGATTGCTCGGGAACCGACACAGTCACAGGGGAAGGTGAATATCACAAGGCACCGCAGCTGAAAATCAAAAGAAAGGGAAAGTCATTTAATCGATATTAGATATTAGATTGTGGTGTTAGCTAAGGTACTCGGCACTCGATCGATGTGAATGTCAAGTTCATATAACTAAACAAATATCACAAGGTACCTTGTCGTAGACAAAACATATGCAAAAATATCTAGCGGATATATCTATATATATGTACAGTTAAAACCCCACAAGCGATACTAATGTAAGTATTCTAAGAAATTATATCAAATTCCCGTATAAGGTAGCAATAGAAACTAGAATCTGACTTATTCGATATTTTTATATGCAAATATCATTCATAAATCGATAAAAGACAATGATTTACAAAATTACGATCAATTTTCTCTATCGAAACAAGTTAGTTACAACCACTGATGCTTTTATCCAATATCTACTGTAAGTCATAACCAAAACACGCGCCAAAATAAGCCCCTGATAAATCAGTTGCTTGAGGTCCCGGCCCCAAAACATTGAAAAATTCTGTCGAGTATTTTTAATATTTTGTTATTTTTTTGGCGGCCACAATGAAAGACAAGCAATAATCAACATCTTGGCGCAGAAGTGCAATTAATGTCTATGCACAATTTCGTTTCTTCACATTTATTTTGGGAAATTACCGTTGTTATATCCAAATCGGATTTGGAACTCGTATGCGATTCTTTTAACTTTCAATTGGAAACTGTCAGCTGCCGAGCTCGGCATAAATATTCGCATCAGAATTATCAACAACTGACATTAAAAACGGAATGGAAGAAACGTAACTGTTGAGCGCAGACGATCGCATGCGAGAACGCATCCAAATCGGAGGAATACCGGCGGAGAACTGATGACACATACGACACGTTAGCCCGTCTTTTGTAGCGCGCCGAGCATAAAGAGAGTAAAGCGAGTGAAAATACAAAATTCATTATTTTATTTTTAAATGTCCGCTCTGCCTCTGTCTTTTTCTCTCTTTCTCCATTGTTTTCTCGTCTTCTTGGCAGATTGATTTATGGATTTAAATGCAACAGGTGCCGGTGCACCCAAGAAGCACTCAGAAATGGACTTAAGCCCGAGGAAAGATTTGGGAGCATACACCCACTATGCCTATTTTTGAACTGATTGGAGCACAAAGCTGGATGCAATTTGCATAATGCTATAATTAGAGCACTTAATTATGTTAATTTCAGTTTGACGTAATAGAAATAATTTTCAATGTACTAGGACCTATTATAAAAATAGTAATAGCAATTCTGATCCAGCAATGATGTGCATAAATAGCTATAGAAATTAACAAAAAAGAGTCTGACCATGGCCTACAAACAAATCGAGGAAGCTCTTATTCCAAAATATGATATACTAAAGCGTGGGCACGAAATACAAAGGGAAAAACTAATTTTAACTATTACCATAAGACGTTATTAATATTTATAATAATTTCTTTAGTTTGTTCGGTACATATTTTTAAATATACAAGGCGACACCTGGCGGATAAATGGAAACTGGATTTCTTGGGCGCCGCTTTCTGCGAAGTGAACGATACGTGTTGAGAAAGACAAAAAAATAAACAACAATCACAACAAAAAAAGTATTTAATGCTAATAATATTTAAATTTAACTGTTCCTTTAATATCCCTTTTAGTTAAAAAAAAAGGTGTTTAAATATTTATATCGCGAAAATAAAGAACAATCGATGTTGCTAACCGCAGTCAAACCATCGATAGCAACATCGATGTTCTGACAGCTGCTGTGACCAACCATCGATAGTGTCCACATCGATGTTTTAGCAGCTCTAGTGTGCACTTTTTTGTGCATTTTTTATAAAAATAAGCAACGACGTGTGGCAACGAATAACGAAACAGCAACGAAATGGCAACGCGCGGCGGTCCAATGGTGGCGGGCACCGACGGCAACGACTTTGAGTTCAGGCAGCGCGTAGCTGGCACATATCAAATTAGGTTATTATTCGGGCGAACACACTCGGAACTTTCCTCCGCAGCTGTCTCCCACACAGTCAAAATTATCTAATTACTTGAGTGCCTGCGGCAGTAGCTCAATTGTTGGCACGTCCGCCGAGCGGCCTTCTGGCAGGAGGAGCCTCCCTTTGCGCCTGGAGGTCCGGCGAGACGGAGTCTCCGCCACCAGCCACTTGCAGCTGGGCAAACTGCCAGCTAGGCAGGTGGCAACCTAACGACCTGGCGCCTCAGTAATGAGTTTTGTTTGGGAGCACAGACGGCGGCGGAGGCTTTTCCCCTCGATGCAATACTAACATTCTTTTGTCTTGCAGCCTGCTAAACAAATCACGATTGAAATACTGCATTTTCTTTCACGCCCTGCTCTTCTTCGTGATGCTGGCCAAGCTCACTTCGGACATTCTGGACCGGCTAGACATCTTTGTGCTGGAGATCGAGGAGCTGGAGGTGCCGCCCCCCCTGTGGTGGGAGTACGTGTGGGCCGGCTCGCTGCTCACCTCGTTCCTCGGCCTGTCGGCCGCCCGCGGCAACAAGGTGCGCGAGATGCAAAAGTACATGATCGCCATCCTGGTGTTCGCCATCCTGCCCCTGTTCTACTGCTTTGCCTACTACTTTTCGGACGTGTGGGAGTTCGCCACACTGGACAAGTCCGTGGAGCTGGACGAGACGGACATTTTCGTGTGGCGCGTACGTAGAAATGATATTTTAAATATTTTAGCCCCTTAATCTCATAAAATTATATTATTTCCGATAACAGGGTTACCCGTACGGCGTGTTCTGGTACGCCTTCTGCTTTGTCGGCTTCCAGGTGCACGGATTCACGCTGTACTTCGCGTACAACCTAGTCAAGGCCTGGAAGGCCAGAACTGCCACGCGCAAGTTCCAGTAGAGCCGGAACCGAGAGGAGCCGAGCTAAGTCTAAATACTCGCCAAACTAGTAAACGTCAGAGAGAGCAGGAAGCAGGGAGCAGAGGGCAGTAGTTAAAAGAGCTGTAGGGCTAGATGTAAATAAATTGGAAAACTTGAAACTAACTCGAAACACTAGTGCACAAAAGCGTAATGAAACTATGGTAAATTGATAGTTTATGCAGCTGTTAAGGTATCGCACATTTTAGTCATACAGGAAGAAGGAGAACATACAGAGCAACATATTGTCGAAACTAAACGAAGCGTCAGCGTTAAAGTTATTGTTAGTTGAAAGTTAAACCGTTCAAAATGATTAAATAGACTCTTATCCATATACACCTATATACATAATGCATATATGTACACACACGCGCAGCCTTGAGAGGTCAACTAAAGACAGGAAAGCAACTGAAGCCACCAAATTTCCCCGAGTCGGAAGAAAAACCAAAAACCACAACCTATAGAGAGATCCACTTCAATTTTTTGCTTACTTACATTTCGACGTGCCTCGTGTTTGTTAGAAACGTTTTATATATACATTTACACATGGAATATATACATACATCTATCTATGTTTATGTCCGCGGATGAGTACTTCCTCGCTTAGTTTTTAATTAGTTCTCTTTTCTACATATTTCGAAATCGTTTCATTTTCCGTTTTTTTTTTAGTTCCAAATGAGTTTTGTTAATTTTGTTTTTATAATTATTCGGACAGTACCACCATGCTGTGCGTCGTCTGTCGAACGTTCGAGAAACTGCCCCAAAACTATTTACAACTTTCTATCACTGTTTACACACACATAACGATAATGGAAAATTCAAATGCAATTTGAGTGTTAAAGCAAAGTTCATACAATTTCTGATCGTCAATCAATAATATATATATATTGTGTAATGGCAAATCGCAAAACTAAACAGAGAATTGAATTTTAATGAAATAATGTTTTTTTATTCGTAATTTATTATTCGACTTTTTAAGTAGTTTTTTTAAAAATCGATCAATAAAGATGCATATATATTTGTTCTTCTGAGTGGGTTAAAAAGCGTATTTTATTTGGATTTTAGAGGGCGTTTAAAGGACGGGAGTTTACATATTGGAAGGACATATTTTAAAATAATTTGTTCATCGCTAAATAACTAGTAATGTCAAGGTTCCGTTGAGGAAATCAAAAGCAAGAAAGGAATCAATATACGTTTGCAATTATAGCTATGTATAATACTCGGCAACTGTTATTGAAGATGAAACTAAAATCAATGGAACACTAATGGGATTACCTATATATTTTTGTAGTCTATTTTAAGGACCTTGTAGAAGAATACTCAAATAGTTTTGAAATTCTTAAAAATTTCCTAATTAAAAAACCACAAAGCTATAATTTGTTAAATGAAAATTAAGGATTATTTCCATGATAACCATAATATATGGAGGTCCGACTAGTTCTGACATATGTATGTATATGCTACCTGCAATATACTCGTAATTAAGAGTATCTGCCAAGTGTTATTCAAAAAAGATCTAAAAATAAGAGTATTTTTCGTAAAAGCGGAAATGGCTAGATCAATTCGTCTGATTCAGTGATGCTGATCTAGAATATGTATACTTTATTTGGTAGAATATGCTTCCTTCCTCCTGCTTTGCAAACTTCTGGTCAAAATAATAATGTCCTGCAAGGGTTTAAAAAAAAAAAAACACCACCACAGGCCGACCATCCCTGCGCCCAGCTGGCCCACTTGGCGGCGTTGCAAGGCTCAACGGCTGTTGGCCACAACAATCGGGCCTTTTTAGTGACCATTTGTGCATCGGAGCGAGCGGTGGAGCAACAGCGCCAGCAGCCTCGTCCTTGCTGCAATCGAAAATTGCGCAATTGTTTACAATTAGCAAGAGAGAGCGAGCAGCTGGAAGAGCGGAAAGCTGCGAAAGAGAGCCGAAGCTTTTTCGCAGCATCCTTCCCTCTTTCACACGCTCTCTGTCTCTCCTTCAATCCCCATTTTGACGTTGCCTGTGTGAAAAGCAGATGCAAAAAAATTTTTCAACACACTATTTCGGACTAAAGTAAACAACCAAAAATCAAAATAGAAATTTATTTTAACCAAATTCGAAATTATTGAAAAACTGCTTGGAGTAACAGAATGCGGGGCGAGGAGACGACATACAGGCGTACCACGCGCGAGAAGATTGTGCTGCGAGGGAACACAACCATACGCACCGTGGACTCAACTTCCACATACCTGCCCGTGATGAGTCCTGCGGGGTGAGTTTCGCTGCGGAATAGACAGGGGGCAGGAAAGGGGTGTAGCAATTAGAGGCATAAGGCGTGCCGGGCCACTTGAGCGTTCGTTCGCGGCGAAATCGATTTTTATCTCGGAATGTGCAGCTGATTTTTAGATACAGACGTATCTATTATATACGACCTTCGTTTGTGGCTTTCCTCTGGCTTTTCGACTGGTGCTCTTGCCGTTGACAAATCTCTCCAAGCTCCCGATTGGCCCTGCTCTCCAAAGTATGCTATGCTTAATAGCCTCCGCGATTGCAGGCCACCTCGAGTGCCGGCTTTCTCCCCTGCCGCCGCATGCAAGCTCGCCATTAAATTACATAGCCGGCAAATTATTAAGAAACCTAGTGCCACTCGAGGGGGTAAAAACACGGCCCTGCATAAGTGTGTGTTCCGCCTTGCTTTACCCAGAAATCGATGGAATCTTCTGCTGGGTGCTAGCGTGCATTGACCACAGGTCCGGTCCGGTGCGGTCTGCCAGGCGTGTTGGGTAATTCAAGAAGTGGACGGAAATCTATGCGTAAATCGAACCCTGTATATCCTTTACAGCTAAAGATATTCGAGTGAATTTAGAACTATCCTCGAGGATCAATATTTTGTTAATACAAAATTACAAAAAGGTTGGAAAGGTGTTTTTAAATAATTAATAATATATTAATTAGTGCAGAAATCAAAATTTCAACCATTAAAACGAGGTCCTTGGCTATAAAGAAATTTAAGAAATGATTATAATTAAAAAAAATCCATCGCTTGACCCCCGAACTAGTCAATCTGATATTTCGAGCTGCGTCCTCTTAGTTATGGTACCCCCTTAATGGGAATAACAATGATTGAAACCGCCCCCAAGCAGCGCCCGTCCGAAACTTCCTTTAACCTCAATTCGCATTCACACGGACGACGCACACAAGCCGACTTGGAAAACTACCCGGCTGAGAATGTATGTGCAGAGTGAACTGGTCTGCTTTGTTGTGGACGTCGTCGTCGCCATCGTCCAGTCAAGCGGTCAGTTGGTCTGCAACCCTTGAGTCGTCAGGTGGACGGCTCGTCGTCTCCTCTCGGGTCGCCTTTTTTTTCGAGCCACAATCGTAGAGTCCGAGCGGGGACTGTCAGGGAGCCAAGTTTCCGCTCGTACCCGAATCGCGTGTGTTTTTTTAAATTCCAAGTGAAGTGTGTCTGTCCCATCGTTATCTGTCTGCCGCGGCGCGGCGTCGTCGTGATGTTCAACACCAGTGCCCAGAATTGGTTTGGCATGGGCCAGACGGCGGTGGCTCCGGCCGGCGGTGTTGCCCAGTTGCTCAACAACAACAATTCCGGTGTGTATCAGCACCAGCAGACGGCCCCGCATCCCTTTATGCGCCAACGATCGCTGACCAGCTCCAATCCCGCCCTGGAGCGTTCCACTGCCATGGCCATAAGACCCCAGTCGCCGCCAAATGTTCAGGTGGAATACGAGGTGGCAGTACCCTTTGTCTCCACATATCGACACACCCCATACCACTCGCTGTGGGATCTGCACCAGTGGTAAGAGCTACTGGGGATCTCTTTAAATTAAATCGGATTTTAAAGTGATCATTTTACATAAGACTATGTACATATCTAGGGAACTATGGGATTATCTCATAAGATCTTAAAATAAATTATGTACTAAGGATCTGGAATATATTTTAAGTTTTCCAGTATTAAAGGATTCTTTTAAAGTTATTTAAGGATGAGATTTATGTTCTTAGCTTCATTATATTATTTTTTCAATCCCTTCACCTGACAAGTAGTCCCGGAACCTTCTGCTTTGCATAGAACACAAAGAGCTTCCAAATGAAGTGACCCTCCTTGACCCCAACCAGTTTCCTACGTGTCCCAGCTGGAAAACGTATTTTCTGCCAGTCATAATTGCCTTTTGCTGTAATTTGCATAGGGCAAAACGTTGTTTTTTGCTTTGCCAATGGCTTTATCGAGTGGAAATTAGCATAAACACCTCTTGGTGACACGAATTTTAAAGAGAGACCATCATAAGTAATAGTCCAAGGATACGGATTGCCACTTCCCATGCCTGGTTATTTTCCACGCTCCTTCGGCCTTGTAACACTTTGCCAATCAATCAATGGCTCAATTAAAATGCATGTAATGCCTAGATTAAGGCCCATCGATACAAGAACAAAATATGGAACGAACCCTAGATGGCCTAGTTAGCCGCTTGGATAATCAGAGGCTCGCCAGCCCTCAGGAATCAGTAAACAGAAAGCAGAAAAGAGAAATCGTGGGCGAGCACATAGGAAACATTAACCCAAATTCGAACGAGTACGGAGCACAATATAAATACAAAGCGGATGTGGCAAGAGTCAGGCGATATGGCCGGGAATTATGGCCTCCTTCTGCTGCTGCTGCCAACTTAATTAGCCTGGCGTATAAAATATTGCGGCATACTTCTCAGATCGAGATTTACAATGTTTCGACCGGCATGCCCGTAAAGGCTTTAATGTCGCCGGATGACGCATGGAAATGCCAAAATAAAAAAGGAAATAAAAACAATTTGAATGCGAATACCGGAGTTAACAATTGTCGTCGCCGGCACGTCAATAACCTGGCCAAGAGCCAGCAAGTTTATTGAACCCATCTACCTGCTAACTGAATAACCGGGACCCACCCCCTTGGGAGGCGCCACGAACTCTTTTATTTCCTAGAAATTCCCGAGCATTGTCAGTGGGAATGGGAATGGTTGGGGAGCGGAAGGAGCACAGCTAGGGCTAGCTAATATTAGACGGCTAGACACACGAGGATTTCGACCCATACACATGTGCACACACCAGGACACGCAAAGTACTTGTCCGCGGCTGATAAAGCAAATGACCTTTGCGACATGGCCAAGTTGAATGGCAAGCGCCATGAAGCAGACAAAAAAGTTATGGATAGTAAGCCAAAAGTTTAAAAAAATGGGCACTTGGCGACATTATTTAACATGGGTTATGTGTCCTTAAAGAGATATATCCCATAAAATAATAAACTGAGAGTCAGGCATGGCTTTATCGAGGAGCTAGATATAGTTCTTGAATGAATGAAGAATAAATACCTTTAAAATTAGGCTTGTGCTTTATTTTTCTGCAGGATATAAATATAAAAAATCTCTTAAGGATCCCTATCTCTTCCAGATTTTAATAATTTATATAAACTTTCATTGCAATGATTCTTCCATGACTGTTCCTTTGTTCTACCAGCTCATCTACACCTCCCACAAGCCTCTCGCACATGGCCCGGATGATGGACTCCCTGATCCTGGACTCACTGTCCCCGTTTGCCTTCACCAAAATCACAGCCACCAGTCGACCCTCTCGAAATACCAATGGCATGAAGAAATCTGCCGCCGATGGTGCCCTCTCCTCCACGGTTGTGGATCGTTCGAACCGACCGATAAACAATCTCGGAGCTAATGCTCCTGGCGGCTTGGGCATCGGCGGAAGTGTTCCACAGCGCAGCAAGCAGCGGCTGCCCACCCAAGGTTCGTGATCCACTCTAATTAGGGTCTGTTATATAACCATTAATAAAACATAGTTTCCGCAGAAGTGGCCCCTCAACCGCGTCCCAACCAGACGACCCAGATGCCGTTCCCCTCGCAGCAGCAGGACAACCGATGGGTATCCTCCTTGAGGCGTCGCGATCCCGAGATCCAGCCCACACTGCCCTCCATCAGCAGCAATGCGAATAGCAGCAGCCTTAGCCAGAGTCATCATGGCAGCGCCGGAAATGTGGGTCTAGCAGGCGGAATGGGATCAACTCCCACTACCAGCTTGGGAGCCATGAGGCTGGGAAGACCGGGAAGGGCATCCGCCTTGACAGCTGCTGTTAGGAAGAGTCGATCCGTAGAGCGATTGCGGGCTAGGAAACTGAGCACCAACACTCAGCTAACACTTAAGCACAAGCCGGTCAAGAAGAACTCACTCGATGAGAACTCCAACTCGGATGACCAGGATGCCACCACATCTTTGGAGGACAACTCGCAGGCCCAGTCCCTGTCCACCAGTCACAATACGCCCAAGTGCTCGCCGAAGACCAAGGTCAAGCACTTCTCGCCCCTCGGCTACGAGGGTCACCTGGTGGACACCCTCGAGAAGGATATTCTGCAGAGGCATCCGTGCATCAAGTGGACGGATGTGGCAGGGCTCAACGAGGCCAAGACAATACTTCAGGAAGCCGTTGTGCTTCCGGTCATAATGCCGGAATTCTTTAAGGGAATCCGTCGACCATGGCGAGGCGTACTGATGGTGGGTCCACCGGGCACCGGAAAAACCATGCTGGCCAAGGCTGTGGCCACCGAATGCGGCACCACCTTCTTCAATGTGTCGTCCTCGACGCTAACGTCGAAGTACCGGGGCGAGAGCGAGAAGCTGGTGCGTCTGCTCTTCGAGATGGCTCGCTTCTATGCGCCCAGCACGATCTTTATCGACGAGATCGATGCTCTATGCGCCTCCAGGGGCAGCGATTCAGAGCACGAGGCCAGTCGGCGGTTTAAGGCTGAGCTGCTCATACAGATGGACGGACTCAATGCAAGCAGGCAGGAGGAGAAGGTGATAATGGTGCTGGCAGCCACCAATCATCCGTGGGATATTGACGAGGCGTTCCGCAGACGGTTTGAAAAGCGAATCTACATTCCGCTGCCGAATGGTAAGCAGATAGGGATAAATCGTTGCTTAAAAATTAATTGAAACAATTTTTTTTCCCAGAGGACACCCGTTCGGCCCTGCTCAAGCTCTGCCTTAAGGATGTCTGCCTGTCGCCCAATTTGAACACCGGACTGATTGGCGACGAGCTTCAGGGCTACTCCGGATCGGACATCAGTAACGTCTGTCGCGACGCCTCCATGATGGCCATGCGGCGTCTCATCTCGGGCCGAACTCCAGATCAGATTAAGCAAATCAGGCGCGAAGAGGTGGACCTGCCCATAACGCTGCAGGACTTCCAAGACGCAAGGCAGCGCACCAAGAAGTCCGTGTCCGCCGACGATGTGGCCCGCTTCGAGAAGTGGATGGAGGAGTATGGGTCCTGCTAGTTGTACGGGCTGCTGGCCCAGCATGATCCTCGATGAATGTATCCCTTGCGTACTTCCAAGCAATACTTTTGAATCTGTAAAAATCGTATGCGTTAGCCTTAAAAAGAAGTAAAGTTTTCTGTTTTATAAACGCTTTTTTGCTCAAGTGCCCCACGCCCCGCATTGCCCTATATATCTATCTATATATGCGCACACGGTAATCTGAAATCTTACAAATACATGATATATACACCGGAGATATATGTAATTTTTAATATTTATTCGAAGGAATCCTACTGTAGGCTTATAGCAACAAAATGTATTTTGTAATCAACATATTTAGAAAAACGGAAAACGAAATAAATTACTCATCAACACCACCTTGGCTGCGAAGACACGTCCTACAAGGCTTTCAGTTTGGCAATGGTGCTTTGGTAGTCCTGCTCGACCACGGTATACTCCTCCTGTAGCTGCTCCATGCGCTGCTTCACTGTGGGCAGGCGGGCCCGTATTATCTCCGTGTCCATCTTGAGGCGCTCCATTTTCTTCAGATCCTTCAGCTGCTTGTAGTGGACGGCATTCAGTCGTTTCTTTACCTCCAGTCGATACGCCTTGTACTCATTTTCCTCATTGATATTGGTGTAGAACAGACGCAACAGCTCGTACACTTTCCGCACCTGGCGGGGATTGATTTTCAGGGTTTCCCGAGCCTCACGCACCATCTCCTTGTTAAATCCCTTGACAATCTCACCGCGGGCAAACGACTTCAATTCTTTGCAGAAACGAGCGTCCACAAAGTTGCGCAACCGCTGGAAATCCTCTGATGGATCCTCCACAGTGATATCAATTACATTCTTCTGCGACTGATAGAATTTGTAAATGTTCTCCACCATCTGGGTGGCCAGTCCCAGCTTTTGGAAGGGTGGCAATATCAGCATCTGACTGATCCTTGGCCGCTTGTTCTCCGGATAGGCATAGTACTCATATACAGTGGTATAGCCAGCGGTGGCATAGTTCCACTGACCATCGCTGTTCTTGTACTTTTCATAGCTGAAAGAGCCAAGAGGTTGATACTATACTATAGATACTACCTTCCTATTAAAAAATCCGAACTTACCACAAAAAGTAACACCATTGTGGATCATCGGTATCGATGTACGAGGCAGCATCTACGAACCAGAGTATAAAAGTCTGCAGACGTGCAAAGAACTTGAGGAATGACGAGCTCTTGTAGTCGCACTGATAGACCTCGAAGAGACGTTCGGTTCCATCGTCGGACACCTGGGTATATTCACCGATCTTCTCGCCGAAGGGCTGAAACTTGTCCGCCTTGTCTAGCGTCTTCAGAAACTCATCCAAGTTAATGAAGTAACACCCATCGGGCAGACTCTGCGCAATAGTGCTGACCACGTCGTCGGCCTTGATCTCGCCGCCAGAGATTTCGTTCACCCGGGTGCCGTACTCTATGCCCAGGTAAATGTGCAAGGGCCCAGCCGTGTAGAGCACCCGTACATTCAAGTCCTTGTAGCCGAAAATCGTTTCAGACTCACCGAAGATTTGGTGGGCCATGGCGGGGTGGAAAGTGAGGGCGTCGTTGTTTATGTCGCCCTTCTCTCGAACTGAAAACGGACGCGTTGCAGGGCAGTAAGGAAGCGAATTGCAGGCCACTTACTCAATTTAAAATCCACAACTTCGAGTGCATCGAGCACCAAGTCCTGGTATTCCTGAATTTGGGCCATTTTGTGAGTCTCGTTTTGGCGCGTAAAGTGTGCTTGTAGTTGAAGCCGCAGAGCAGTGCAATGGATTGACTCTTTTCGGTTGTGACCCTTATATTAAATTGAACATACCAATTGCTTTTAAAATCAAATCAAGAGCACGTTGGCTACAAAATAACTCACCTCCTTAGGGTGTTTAGCTAAATTTACGCGGCTAAACAAAGACCGAAGCCGACAGTGCTGGAGAAGGTATGTTCGTCGCCCCAGCTCAGTGTTGCTAAAGAAGGGCTTGCAGATGTACTATCGCAAAAATTTCTGTTTCTGATATATCGAACCGATACTATTTGAAAATAATTATATTATTATTTTCCATAAAAACATAGTTCTAAAGAAGACCTCAGTACATTCAGGACTAATAATATTTTAAATATTCATTGTATACGGTTAATTGCTAATTAAATTTGTGCTTGACAACCCTAGTCACTACTTACCGTTGCTTTTTGCATGTATTGTGTTTCTTTAAAGATTCCGCTTTGCTATAATTTATTTAACATTTTTTAAAAACTATGTTGTATCATATATGTCAATATTATCGCTAGTGCCCTTTCCGGTTTAGTTTTCTCATTTCAAAATCACCTCGTCTGACAGCCAGCCGCTTCCCAACACTAGAAAAGTCGCGCAGCCAACTTAACACAGCATTTGTAAGCAGAATTTGTTCAGAGACATTAAAATTACAAAAACGCCGCTTTTTCATTAAGTAACGCAAGGCAAAGCTCAGGGTGAACCTACCAGGCAGCCAACCAGTTGCACTTACAGCATTTTCCCCAGAGCAAACACCCTTGATTAAATTCTGCGTCAGGAAAAAGGGAATCGAGCGGTGAGTAACGAAAACTGCCTAGTCATAGCGGCAAAAACAGAAATTACCCGAATTGGATTCTCGCCCGTAGAGCACAATGGATACCTATTTGTTCGATGGCGGTCGCATTACCAAGATGGAGGTGGACTACGAGCCGGCCTGTGACGAGAAAATCCCTCTGGCCAAGGAGCTGGCGAAAAAGAACCCCGACGCCTTCCACGAAGCCATCGAGATGATGCTGCAGTTGGAAAAACAGACCCGCCTGGGCGCTGACATGGTCTCCTGCTCGCGCGTTCTTGTGGCCATCTGCCAGATCTGTTTTGATGCCGCCAACTGGAACGCTCTTAACGAGTATGTGTCCTTGTTGGTGCGCCGGCGCTCCCAGCTGAAACAGGCTGTGGTAAAAATGATCCAGGAGTGCTATACTTACGTGGACAAGACGCCCGACAAGGAGACCAAGCTGAAGCTGATCGACACCCTGCGCTCGGTCACCGAGGGCAAGATCTACGTGGAGATCGAGCGCGCTCGGCTCACAAAGATTCTCGCAGACATCAAGGAAGCCGATGGCGATGTGGCCGCAGCGGCCACTGTCATGGAGGAGCTGCAGGTGGAGACATACGGCTCGATGGACAAGCGTGAGAAGGTTGAGCTCATTCTGGAGCAGATGCGCCTCTGCCTGCTGAAGGAGGACTACGTCTCCACACAGATCATCGCCAAGAAGATCAGTATCAAGTTCTTCGACGATCCGGCACAGCACGATCTGAAGCTTAAGTTCTACAACCTGATGATTCAATTGAACAGGGATACCTCCTTCTTAAAGACTTCGCGCCATTACCAGGCCATAGCAGAGCCACCGCGCAAGAAGACTGGTCTCACACCAGCTGACTCATCCACGTCCGCGGACGAGCCGAAGAAGAAAGATGAGGAGAAAAAGAAGAAAGAAGAGGATGAGAAGGACAAAAAGGCAGAGGTATCGGCGGAGCCTGAGCCGGAGATCGAGCTGACCGAGGCACAGAAGAAGGAGCTGACGGAAAAGCTGGTCTGTGCCGTGATCTACTGTGTTTTGGCTCCGTTCGACAACGAACAGAGCGATATGATGGCTCATCTGTCCAAAAACAAGAAGCTGGAAGATGTGGCGGCCTACAAGTATGTAATGCAGATCCTTGTACGAGTTCAGAACTGCAATGTCCTTTCATTTACAGAGAAATTCTGCGCCTGTTTATGTCCAAGGAGCTCATTAATTTCGACACATTCAATGGAGACTTTGGCCTGGTGCTGGCCGAGAATGAGATGTTCAAGGACAGCACCAAGCACGGAAAGAAGTGCATTACCGAGCTTAAGGATCGTCTGATAGAGCATGTAGGTCTAAAGTTTGAAAGTCCTTTGGTTTCCGATACTAATATATTGCTTATCCTTTCAGAACATTCGCATCATTGCTATGTACTACTCCCGGCTGCATTTAACGCGCATGAGCGAGCTGCTGAACCTGCCGCCCAATCGTTGCGAGGAGTACCTGTCCAAGTTGGCCAACAGCGACACCATCCGCGTGAAGATCGACCGTCCCGCTGGCATCATTTACTTCACCCAAAAGAAGACCGCATCCGACATCCTGAACAACTGGGCCACTGACGTGAACCAACTGATGTCCCTGGTGAACAAGACCTGTCACCTGATCAACAAGGAGGAGTGCGTTTACTCGGTCATGTGCGCTGTCGAGGATTAGTCTCTAAGCACCACATAGCTTGTTAGAATTGAGTGTGTTTTTCTTTTGGAAACTCCTGCCCATATACAACTTTAACTGTAGTAACCACCCAACAACCATCAACATTTCGATTCTCTTCGCAAAGTTTGTATTCATTGAATGAACTACAATAATTAAAACAAACCCTAAAAATATCTATTCTAATTTCGCGGTATCTTTTTGCCAGTCACAGGGTGGAATGATCTGATGGGGTTTTTCAACACTGGGATGCGGTACGTAGGTGTGTGTTGCGCGAATTCCCACAGTGGCGTGGATTAAGATGAACTAAAGGGGACGGCTGGAATATTAAAATTCATGATGAACGTAAATTATGGTTTTAAAAATAAAAATAAAATCAGTTGGTATTAAATTGAATGTATTTTTAATACATCATTAAATAAGACCACAGGAACTGTGTTATAATTCGTAACCTTCCTGAGAACTTACCTGAGTCACCCCCAAAACAAATTATCAGTCTGCGCCCCTGAAAGTTTGATATTCTGTTCAATTGTACCATACTGCACACCACATCGTGAAATTGTTTATAATTTAACATCGCAGAATGCCCAAGGAGGATTGCAAATATTGGGACAAATGCTATCAGCGAAATCCCGCGCACATTTCCAAGTACAATCATCCAGAGAAGTCAGCGGAAAAAGACAAGGCCGAACCAGAAGACAGAAAAGTGGCGCCAAAACGAAGTGCATCCGCGCAGCCGGAGGAAAAAGTTAACCCCAACGCAAGCAACTCTAGTGCGGACAGCGATAATATGGATAATCAGCAAGAGGAAGCCAGGGGAAGCTATGAAACGGAAACGGCGGAGCTGCAAAAGGAGGCCCTGAACAACATTTCCGGCAAGAACTACATGGAGATTCTGGAGAAGCGCATCCGGTTATCCGTGCAGCAGGAGTACGACAATCTATGCGAGACCAATGAATTTATCAGGCATAAATTTCTGGTTGAAATGCCACCAGATTTCTACGAATTCTGGAAATTTGTAGGAACGCTGAAAGCCGATCCCTCAAAACCCAAGACTGCCGGTCTGGAGCACCTCGATAAAGTATTCCAACTGCAGTTGGTAGGACCCTTTGAGTTTCTTGCTGGCAAATTTCATGGCGCTAAAATGGGGGAGCCAGGTGACTACCTTCGACACTGGCGCTTCTACTACGACCCGCCGGAGTTCCAGACGGTCTTTGTTCGCCGGAGCACTGGGATTCACTACGGCTATTGGCGCGACGTGCCACAGGATAAGGAGAACCTCTTGATCGCGCGCAACGACTCCACCAAAGGCTGCGAATTCCAGTTTGTGGCAGGAAACATTTTTGATGCGTTCCTGTACTTCCTAGAGCACGATTTTGTGAGCACTCCATTCGCCACCGGACAGTTGGGTGCGACCAAAAAGGCGGTGCCAAAGTACTTGAGCGACCATTGCCTGGAATTACCGCAGTTGGACCGATTGCAGCGGAAGCGTACCAAGCGAGTGGTGGCCAAAACGTTCCACCGGGCAGGAATTGTGGTACCCTTCGATCGGAAGACACAACTGGGCTACCGTCCGCTCGCCGTCAGCGATGCCGAGCTCAAAAAAATGCTGGCCTTACTGGAGAGCAAGGATATCGATAGCCAAGCCGCTAAACAGGCAGTTTTGGAGAAGCTGCAGCCGGTGGCTAATGCCGCTATCATAGCCGTTGATGAATCAGACTTTGGCAGCGCTCTGGAACTGGGGACCGACATGTTCAGCAGCGGTCACAAGGAGCTGCACATGTTGGCCTCCTCTCTCCTGGTTCCCGCCTATTCGATGTTATCCCGCCCGCAGTTTATTGCCATCGCCAAGGCGCACATGGAGCAGCGGCGTCGGGAGCTAAACTTATGCATGTTTGAAGTACTAAAGTAATTCGATTTTTTTATTCCGTAACCGCATCCTTTTTATCAATGAATTAAAATTAGGAAACACCAGCCAAACATTTTTTGTTTACGTGTAAAGGTAGGAGCTCTCCTTGCGCGGTGGAATATAGCCGGAGTTGCAGGTCACACCCATGGTTTTAAGCAGCTTTAGCACTGGCTGGGCAGCCGTGGAGTCCAGTGGCAGCTTGTCAGTGTAGACAACAAAGCAGCTTACCGGCAACTTTTCCTGATCCCGCCAACTGGCAACTGCAATATGGGGAAGAAAGTGAGATAAAAGGTCCCGATAGAGTAACTAGGACAACTTACTGCCAGCTGCCACTCCGGCAATAAAATTGGGAGCTTCCAGTTCGGTGATATCCTTCTGGTTTGCCCCCACACCACGGACGATGACTATGTGATCACTGTAGAACTTGATTTCCTCGCTTTTGAACTCGACCTTTGACTTCAGTGTGACGGTAACCACTTTCTTGGCCAGCTTAGCGTAGGGCAATAAAAGCTCCGTGATCTCACCACTGCTGGACAAGTCGTCCTCCAGGATGGCCAGCAGCTGTTTGGACGAAGGATTCCAGTGTAGGGACGAAGTCTTCGCAGGAATGTTGCAGACACGCTGTGAATCCTTTGCTAGCACAGTGGTGGCAAAGTGGGTGATATGAGGGCCTTCAATGACCAGCAGAAGGTCGCTCTCCACGGGGTCTCCAGGCGATCCGTCCTCAAATTTCAGCTGCAACCTGAGAATTCTACGGATTAATACCATGTAAACAATGCAAAGTCACGCACTTCTCAGCCGGCTTAATGTTCTCGAACTCTTCATCGCAGTCGTCCCAAAAGGCGCGGGACGACGGGATATTCAGTTCTCCAAATCCGGGACAACTCATTGTGTAGCTGGTAAGTTAATTTATGGATGAAACTAATTTAGTGAGCTTAATTCCGGTCACTATGTTTTGTTCAAGTCATCGGTGTGACCATGTGCTGAACGCCAAAATTTCTACTATACCGGCTTAAGTATAAAAATGCGACTGGTTACACCACTTTCCTTGGTTTACCGATCTAATTTAAAAACAACTTTATAAGATTCCTAGCTGATAACCATGAAAAAAAACATGGGAATTTGTTATTTTTAAATAGTTTACAACAATGTTTACTACACATTTTTTGAAGGATTGTTTGTGTATATTCATATACTACAATGCTGTCTTTCTTTCCTTTAAGAACATATTTTTTATAATATTTCTAAATATATCGCTGATAATTAGGGAACCACACAAAAAATTCAGTAACTAAATGTTTAACCAACTGATTGAACTGCATATGTAAGAAATGGAGCAACTATGCTTTTAAGACCCTATTTCTCGCTTCGAATTCGGGGTGAATTCGGTGAAATAGTTCTCCTCAATATATGTTATTAATGGTAATAATCATAATTTTTAACAACTCTGTTTTGAAAAAGTGTTGTCGTGCCAAAACTTAAGAAAAAAGAAAACCCACAATGCTTTTCATTGCAGTTTTTATAGATCAGCTAATTCCCAAATTCGATATTTTTAGACCTTTATTCGTATAGGGAACACTCCAAACATATTTATAAGGCAAATAAATAATACTTTGTTTATATAAAATGTTTAACATTTCTTTTATTATACATATTTTGTTTATTTCCCTGATAATTTGATGCACGACTTTCAATAATATTTTAAGATGCGAGGTTGGTGTAGACAGTTGCATTTCGGCGATGATGACGGGCTAAATATGGTATTTACCAGAGCCAATCGGTAGCTCTTAATATACCAGTACACTGCTCAGAGGAACCTGCGCTCAAGTCACGGTAACACTGAAAACAAAAAATGCAAGATGCAGGCGTAAATTCGAATTGGAAAAAACCTTTTGATCGCGTACAAGACACCGCTTAATATCCTCTTTTGGACGAAAAGGACCCGGACCGCTGTGCGCGACAATTGTGCCCAAATTCGGGAAGCAGAAGCGGGCGATAAAACCAGCGCCATGAGGAAGCGCAGCTCGCGCTGCAATTCGGACACTTTTAAGGAGGAGCAGATGGATCACAATGGTGACGACATTAGCCTGTTGCAGCGCCCACTGCGTACAGCCCACACGGGTTTCGAAGAGGCACGCCGCGCCTACGAGGATGGGACCAGTGAGGTGAGTTTCCTCGAGTGGAGTACGTGACTCAGCTTAGGACCGGAATGGCGGACTCTCCTTTGACCCAAACTGGTGATTCCCCGCATAATCCGTCCGTTTACCTCACAGGTTCGTCGACTGCTCAGCCTGGAGTGCAGCCTGATCTACGAATGTAAAGTGTGCAGGAATATGTTCCGTAGCCTGGCCAATTTCATCAGCCACAAGCGCGTCTTTTGCTGCGTCAGCGCTCGTTCAGCGAACGGCCGTGGATACACAGTGAGTGGGCAGTAAAGACAACCTCCTAAAGTGACTTTTGTTGGCAGGAACTCTGATTAATCACCATAAATACCCCCTTCTGCAGGATCAGAATTCCACGATGATCATACAAACAGGCATTGGACCGTCGCCGCAGGACATCGAGCACATGCTTCGCAGCCGGAGCACGGGCTGTTCGCCAGTACCACGCGAGGCGCGTCCCATTCGGGGTGGTGGTAGCGGTGGCATGCGGGACCTGAGCGGCGTTATCGAACGCCTGAGACGGGAGAAGGCTCCGGCTCAGGCTAGGCGAAGCTCGCCCACGGTGCTACAACTGGAATCGGTGCCCACCTCCAGTCACGCCGTTTACCAGACCATCAAGGTGGACCAGGAGGACAGCATTCGTAAAGAACTTGACGAGGTGCATCGCATGCTTAATCCGGGCGAAACAGTTGTCGGGCCGGATGGCAAGGCCTTGACTACGATCAAGCTGGAGCGTCAGACAGGCGGCAGTGATTCCGGCGAGAATGGCGAACAGTCCATAAGTGACGAAGCGGAGACTAGCATCGTCTGTGAGATATGTACGGCAATACTTTCGAGTAGGCCTCGCAATCAATTAGTGACTTGTGCCATTTTCCATTCCCGTCAACAGGCAATCTGACGTTTCAGACTCACAAAACGCTCGAGCTGCACATCCAGAAGCATCATTCATCGTCGTCGTTCGTATTCCAGTGCCCCGCCTGTTCGTTAACGTTTCTGCAGGCCGCTGCAGTGATTCGTCATTTATCTAAGGACCACAAGTACGTAGATCTAACTAATTATTTATTGTTACGAACTCTCCAAGCCTAATAATTAATTGAAATCAAAAAATAAGAAGAAGAAGAAGCCTAGAATTAAATAGTTATAATAATTGTTTCAGGAAACCCACTCGTCGTATTCGCATGATGCGGAATTCTATTCTAAAACGTCGCGTCCAGCAGGGCGATATTCCCGCCAAAGGTCCCTGCCGTGAGCTGAAGCGCCTGCAGCTCTCTGATGATGTGGTTGGCTACGTACCAGAGCCATTGGATGCCACTGGAGAGCAGCGCAAGATAATGTCCTTGTGCATTTATTGCGAGAAGTCCTTCGAGCGTCGCGCTGCTCTGTCTACCCATTTGCTCAACTGTCGCGCCAAGCAGGAGGCGCTGGCCAAGCCGGCTCCCTCGGTTAAAAAGCTGAAGACAAAGAGCAACGATTCCAGCTTGGATGTGGCCGACGAGGATGCAACTGGCTCCGTAGATCTGCCGAAAATTGGTCCGACTCTGCACGATATGTTTGCCAATCTGCCAGAGCCGCGTGACTCATTTGGTCCTGGCCTGCACACCGTCTCGCTGGACAAGCTGCAGTTGGCCCATGAAAGCGATTCGGCCAGCGATGAGGCTTCCAACAGCGATGAGGAGCAGGAGCACGAGCCGGAGCGTGAGCATGAACCAGGAGCGGCTCCAGAGTCTAATGCCGATGCAGAGGATGCCAAGGGCAAGGCCAAGAAGAAACGCAATGTACCAGTGGAAAAGCAGCTGCGCTGCCGCTGCAAAATCTGTCATAAGCAGTTCAATGCCCTTGGTAACCTGCGTCGTCACATATCCATGTTCCACTACCGCGCCCGCCGCTTTGGGTGCAATCTGTGCGATTATCGTGCCTTCCGACGCTACGACATTGTCAATCATCTTGGTTTCACCCACAAGATAGAAGGAGATCGCGACCAGCTAACGGAGCAGTATGTGTCCACCCATGAGTGCGAGTACTCTCGCGACGATGTGGATGGCGATATCATTCTGCTGGATAAGGAGGAGGAGTCTACGGCGGTGGATACCGAGTCGAAGCCTCCCATAAAGACCTACGAGCGGCGTTTGAAGCGCGTCAAAGCTGAAACCGAATCTACGGGTGAAGTGAGATCCATATCGCCCAAAGCTGATATAAAGGAAGAGCCCGGCGTGGAACCCATGGAGCCCCTGCTGCCCAGCAAGAAGCGTCGCAAGTCGCGCAATCAAATCTCACCCGACACGGGCGATCACTCGCAGGAGAAGCGGCCGATCCGCAAACGGGTCAAGGCGGTCAACAAGGACTTTGTCTACGATCTGGTTACCTTCAAGCAGGATGCCTCTGGCCAGCAGACCACACCCGCCGCTCAGGCCGTGGATTCCATGCGAGCCAAGCTGCGGCGCCAACCGACGGCCACTAATGATGAGAGCAAGCCTAAGATCTGGGAGGATTATATAACGGATGCCAAGAAGCCGCTAATACGGGGTATCACGCGTCGCATTATGCTGGATTTGGTGGGCCAGGGTCGAGCCGTATCGGCCACCTTGCCGGAATTGCCATTGGAGCGGCCGCAGATACGACCACGCCATACTTCGCACACCCGCAGCGACGGTGCTGGCCAGCAGCAGCAGCATCCGAACGTGGTGGAAACAACCGCACTGAATCCCGCCCCAGAAACCGAGAGTTTTATTGAGAAGATAGCAAAGCGCACGGCGGCGGCTGGCAAGGATTCCGCCACCATCAGCAACCTGTGGAATAAGGTCAATATTGCGATAGCCCAGCAGCAGCAACAGGAGCAAGAGCAGCGGGAGCGTGAGCAACAGCAAGCGGAAGAGAAGCAGCAGCAAGCGCTGGAGAAACAGCAAGAAGAGAAGCAGCAGCAGCAGCAACAGGAGGAGGAACCACAGCAAGTGGATCCTCCGGCCGAGCAACTCTCTCCGCCTCGCATATGTCCCGCAGTCCCTGAAGCCGAGACTCAGGAATGCCTCGGCGGTAAGAGCGGTATACCTGGAGCATCCACAATGTTCCCGGCGCTGCCCAAGCCGCCATCCGTTCTGCAGGCAGCCGCTAATGGCACCATTCAGCTAACACTGGACAGTCTCTTGCGCGCTGCGTTGCAGAACTAAACAGAAGCGAAACTGGAGGCCAGCCTTGCTGCTTTTCCACAGATCAGACTCTTTCCTGATGGGCTGTTCTGGGGAAACTTCGGCTGGTCGCTATTCCATTTACCGTTTTGAATGTAATTCACTAGTGTGTCCTTATTGTAAAATCAACTAAATAAGAAACCAAGAAGAATCAAACAAAGAATCCCTAGATGATAGATACGCTTTGAGTATTACGCGGTAAACAAAAAACAACCAAAACGAATTGAAAATCGTAGAATAATTTTCGGCTATTAGCAAATGTTTGTTGTTTGTGTGAATTGAAAAAACGTACAGATTTTTTAAAATGTTATAGTTAATACTACTATATGTGTACCTAATTTTGTAACCCCACATAAAATAAGTCACAAACAAGTGTAGAAGGTTGTTGTGTTCATACAGCAGATTGCTAAAATTTTGATTCGATTATAACATCTTTTAGCAAAACAGATTGAATTTATTACTTTAACATATATTTTATAAGTAAGCTTTCTAACTTTTACACAAATCCATATTCTATTGAAGATTAGAGAGACTTTCTGTTTCTAAATATTTAAAAGATTAATAAGGTCTTGGCAGTTAACTTTTTTGAGGAACACACACAAACTATGCCTTTTAAATTAATACGAAAATTGTTTATTACACAGAAAACTATTTCTAGGCAATCTGCTGTATACATATATGTACACATTAAAACCATACACATGTTTATATAATGTTAAATTGGCAAGTATTTTGCCAAAAAAAAGAACACATCAAACACTAGAAAGAGAAGATCACACGCAGACATTCAAAGAAACTCTGATCTACGCAAGTAGTTCAATGTATTTATATATCATTGTAATGTACAAGGTAGAGCCTTAAATCAAATCACCAAAAGATAATAAATCCTACGATAATCACCAACCGAAATGTTTTAATTAATTGAAGATAAATTCTTTAAAAAACATTTGCACTAAAGTGGATCTTGCACGTGCTTGTTAGGGTTATGTGTTAGTAGGTGCGATAAAAGAAAGTATAGGTAAGGAATGAGATGAAATGAACTAATGGATTGTTTGCTTGAATGCATTTAAATCGCTTAATATCGAACATTTTCCAGCTCTAGAATTAAAAGAATAGATTTTAATGTATGCAACCAAAAGAACCAACCTGATATAAAAGATTATAATATAATACTTATTAGAAAGGTTTTGGGGGTCCAATAAATGTTAGAAATACCACATAATTTAATGGATTTTCCTAAATTGCTTAAATTGAGATTGGTAAAAAATGATTAATTGTTAGAATCTAAAGTACAATGTTCCTTTTACAAAGACCATTTATAAATTATTCAACCTGATTGGCTACAAGCGACGCCTTGGGCTTCAACATTGCTCCGGTTTGCAGCATTCAGGCTTAATGAAAACTAATCGAAGGCTCCGAATGCCTCATCTGCCGCATCCGTTATTCAGTTTGTTTGCTTATGACCAAAGTTGCTGCTGCTGCAACATAAACATGTAAACCAAACCAAACCAAACCAAACCGAACCGAACCGGACGGACCCTTTGGCCAAGTTGTTGGCCAGGGTTGAGATACATAGTTTGCCTGTGTTAGTCAGACCATTGATTTATTGCCAGGCATTTTGGGTGAGCCGACAGAGTAGGCTTTCTTTTTTAGAGATGTGCCATCTACAGATAAGCCCCAGATGACCCCCTTTGGGACCGGGCTAATTGGCGTTTTTCAATTGCCACAGAATGCGGAAAGTAAGCATGGAGTGGTGGTGGCATAGCAGAGCTCTTGCACTTTGTATTTCTGCTGGCTGGCAGGGGCCCTTGGCTAATTTATTTCTTGAAGCATTTTGAAAAGTTTACGCCTCGCCAGCACATAGACCGCAAATTATTTAATTGCCATCTGGCCATGCCCCCTAAAAGGGACGAATGCCTTTGCAGCTCAAGGACTTCGCCTCGATGCAATAATTTAAGTGCAAGCAAACCGCAACTTTCTGGCTGAAGCACGCACACAGACACAAAAAGTGTGTGTGTGCGGGGGGGGGATGGAAAATGGCCAGCGGCAGGAAGAAGTCATATTAAAAATGAACAAAAGCAAAACGTAAAAAATAGACGAGAGACGAGGGAGTTGCATGCTGTCTGAGTTCGTATTCCTGCTCCAATGCCCCAAAGCTCAGACCTCCGAAAAAGCAAAAAAGAATAAATATATATAAAACTCCATCTCTGCGGCTTTTGGCCTTGCCCGACCGAAATGCACTTTAATAATGAAAGTTGCGCCATTTTGAAGAACATTGGAAACATTTCGGAATGCAAACCTAATTTCGGTTTTAAAAACGCAAGTCCTCGTCCGCCGTAGCAAAAGGATTTCAATTTAAAATTCGTAACGAGCTTACGTGCCAGCAGCTGGCAATCATGGTCAGTTCTTGGACTTTTGTCTGGGTAACCGGCAACGACGACGACTCCAGTTGCGACCCGGTCGCATTTCAAATTAATGCAAAACCCAAAAGTGTGTGCCTCTGGCACAGTCCAAATTAAATGAAAAATGCGACACGGTGCTAACATAGGGATGCGGCAATCAGATAATAATAATAATAATAATAATATAATAATCTGTTTAAGAGAATATTTATTTAAAAACTGCACTTAAAGTAGTAGATCTTAGATTTTTTGACGTATATATGAGTTTTCAAAAGAATTATTTGTTAAAGAGGATTACTCACGACTCTTTAAAAGGAACTGAAATAACATCGATTTATAATCAATTCTTTTTCCACTATGCTACAACAAAGGAAAAGTTCTAAATATTTTAAATAATTAAATAACATCTGAAAGGTGGCATTGTCACCGATTTCTCAATTTAAATGCACATATACATTAATTTAATTAAATTATTACACAATACTAAGTGGCAGCAACCATCATTCCAGGCATTTCCCTTTATTTCCTTTGCCCCAATTCCGCAGCTCTGCTGCATAAGTCCATTGTCTTCTAAGCTCAACGGTGTCCTTTGTCTGACATTACTTTAATTTCGCCTGCTCATCTCTAACTGAATAATGGCCAGGAGTAGGTCACAGTCTCGGGGAGATTACCTGCTTAAGACTCATTGCGGTTGTGCGAGGAAAATTGTGTAACTGCTTTAAATTTTTAATGCGTGTGTGTGTGTGTAAGTGGAGGTGCAGCTGCAGGTGCAGCTTTTTGGGCATCCGGATCTCCCGGACTAAATCAAGAAGGTGCCCGACCGGTTGGTAAAGCGTTTCATTGTGGCGTACATCTGTGCAGCTTTTGCGGCGGACAAATGAAAATTTCAAGCCTATTACATAAATGTTTAAATGGGCAAATGGGTTGGCCGGTCGGAAAGTGTCTACTTGGCAAGACCAGGCAGAAGAAGCTCGGGCCCGAACCCAATCGCATCCCTTCAGTTCACTGAACGCAGCTGTACACACATTTTCCTCCTGGGAGCAACCCAACATACTAACGGTGGCATTAAGGCCCTGGACGTTGGCCATCTCCAAAAAACCGAATGGGGCCAGTTGAAAAGTGCAATTGGCAAACAGTTGAAACAGAAAAGTTGCAAAGGGAATGAAAAAGGCAGGCGGAGGAGAAAGACATGGCAAGAAAGGCAAAGCCATAGAAAAGACGACTCTGGTAATTTGTTCTGAGCGGCTTTTGTTTTGTGCGCCATTTTCGTTCCATTTCGGCCAACTTTGGAGGTGGCAGCAGGCAGCAGGCAGCATCCTTGCCTCCTTTCTCGCTTCGTTGACAGCGGACGGACTTCTGATTGAGCGAGGATGTGTGCGAGGGCGCCAGAAAGTCGCTCAGCTCAACCTTTTCCCCCCGCTTTCGCTTTTCCAATTGACCTTCTCTGACATTTTTCGCAATGCCCCGAAATTTATCACTTAATAAATTTCCCTTTCCCCGACCTTAACTCCTTCTATCTATTTTCCCACGAATGGTAATTGGAACTGCTGAAATCGAAACTGAACAAATTGCGGGTTGGGTAAATGATAGCCTTGGCAAAAAGTCTTCGGGGGACACTGATTATATTATCTCTAGGGGGTTTGAGTTGTGGGTTTGAAAATTGAAATTTTATTTGTGGACTTGTGATAACTGTGACTGTGTTGCTGCGTATCTTTGAAATAAGTTTGTTGAGCTCACACCACGAAATCCGTCAATGTCCTTCTTCCAAAAAATGTCCACAAAAATCTGCAATCTAATCATAGGGTACAAGGGTATTACAGCTTTGTGATCCGAATAGGATTTCCGAAGGATCCAACATGGATTTAAAAATTATTTCAAAATAATCCGAAAAACATCCATAAGTATTCAAATAGGATTTTTAAAAAAAAAATATCAGAATAATGTTAAATATTTCATTGGTCTCGTTCTTTCCATTATATTTTCTCAATATATTAATGAGAATATCAATTTATAGCATATGTATCGCAATGTTAAAATATCGACTTATGTATCGACTGTCAATAAAGTATCGATAACCAATAATAAGTCTGAACACCTTAAAACTTAATCCTGCTTTTACTTAATACCACTTTGATGACACTACAAAAATAAAATAAGTAAATATAATAAAACACAAATCGCCCAAGGATAGTAAATAAATTCATTTGCAGTGAAATGTATTTAATCCTGCGGCCATTGCCAGATGATAAAGTTTATTGAATTAGCCTGTCTTAAGCTTGATTTATATTCCAAATCGCAGCGGGCTTTATGACGCATAAATTCGGCAAGTGTTCAACAATTTCAATAAATTCGCCTTGATCTGCATAAGTGCGAAGCACTTTCCCGAGGCCGTGGCATTTTTGTTAAATTGTATCAGTAAATGTCATAAATGGGAATCAAAGAGGCAGGCAAAATACGAGGCGCATATCAAAGGCGTATTAACGTTTTTACGCACTCGCTTTGGCCCGGTCCAAAAGTGACTTAAAAGCAACGGCAAGACAATCTCCGCGCTGGCTCCGCTGATTCCGCTCGCAAATCCTTTATCCTTTCGTGCAGACATAAACGTTTCAGGGCGAAATTTATGTAAAGGACTTATGCATAAAATTGCGCATCATTGAAGTTGAAATGCTGGAGTCAGATTTGCGCGACGGCATCAGCGACATCATCAATACACTTCGGCGGCCATTAAGTGTGGCAGGGGGGCAAAGTCTTTCGTTGAGCTCCTGCCGCTAAACGTTGCGCATACGCCATGTGTGGCGCGGGCAAGTTAAGCGCGGCTATTAGAACAAATTGAATAATATCGAGCTCGAGCTCGTGGCAGCCGCTATCCGATATTTTATGCATTTGTTTGTGACTTTGAAGTGCTCGCCACGCGCCCTCAACACTTTTCCCATTTCGTTATTTTATTTCTCCCGCTCGTTTTATTTTTCCCTGATTTTTTTTTTCTTCTTTCCCTGGCTTGGCTTTTATCAGCACACGCACAGACCTTGACTGGAGAAGTCGCCTAAATCTCGGCGATATATTTTACATCATTATAGCTGCTCCTCTTCCGCCTCCCTCCGCGTCTGCTGTGTTGCTCTTGTTTATGTTTTGTAGCTTCTCTCGCGATTTTATGACTTTAACAGGGAACTTCTCACTCCACAGCCCCGAGCACTGAGCACCGAGCACCGAGCCCCCGCCAAAAGCTATTGAAACAGATTTCGCTGACTCTCACTTTCCCCAGCCCCCCCGGAGCTCTTTTTTTCGCCCCCACCCACTCAATGAAATTCATTTTTCGATATGTTATTCCTGTGCCGGCACGACTTCATGTGTGTGAGGCTTCGGTTTACCTGGATCCTCTGTGAAGGCCCCCCGCCCACCTTTTTGCGCCCCCACCATCCTCGGCGACACTTTTAGCATCATTATCTGCACGGCATCGAAGGCTCAAGCTCAAGCACTTTGAGTTATGCGCCTGGCAGACGCTCAAAAAACATAAAAAACAAATAAATGGCAGGGAAAAACGAAATGTACCCAGAGATACACAGGCGTAGGCCTCGAGGGGAGGAGAAGAAATTGGTAGTGGAGGCAAGATGCGATTAAAACCCGCACATGTACGCATACATACGATACCAGACGGTCTCGAGAAAAATAAGGCATTTTATTACCAAATCTTTTAGTCAAAGATTTAGGAACTTTCTGCACCCGCAGGACTCGCCAGATATTGAAATTTATTAGTCTTAAAAGTTTTTAATCATTTTAAATGCTGTAAGAACTTTGCAAGGACACAGCATAGTTTATAATATCAAAACATTTGCTGGCAGTAAACATGATTTTATGTAACATAATAAAAAACGTTTTAAACTAATGTGTTTAGGGTGAAATATATTTAGCAAAGTTTGCGTTTTAACAAATAAATCGAAACGCGACTTTATGGAAAAGCTCAAAAAAATCATGTAAGTTGTCATAAAGATAAGAAAAAATACAGCTGTTTTAGAAAGGAGACACATTTGCCTCATCAGTAACAAGATAAATAACATCATTTTGGGTTAATTTCCCTTTGGGAAATCCAAACTAAATCAAGCAGTGATGGTAAAGAAGCTGCAGAGGTCCCTTATATGCCTGCAAAATTTAATTTTTGTTTGCATTTCAAAGAAAATATAAATAGATTGTTGCTATGAATATACCTAGAATCTAGGGTAATCCTAAAATAACGAGGTTTCTTGAAACCCTTAACAAGGTGTCTAAAAGTATGCATATGAAATAGGTAGGTAACATATTGTAGCACAATTTTGGACACCTTCTTAAGGGTTTTAAAAACCCGAGTGAAAAGATTCCTTTTTTTTAGGTCAACTAGCTAAGAAAGTGATAATTTAGTCAGAATATTTATGCCTTTTTTAAACCCCAGTATTCCGATTACTTTTCTCGTTCATTTAGTTTCCCAATCGTTCCTAGTTAGTGTGCTCAATCGTGAATTTTTGCCCCAATTTATGACTGTTTATTCCTCTGGGTTGTCGTGGGTTTCCGGTCGCCTGCTCGGCATGTGTGCGGGGTTCAATGGCTTCTTTGTTTGGGGACACAAGTCAAATACTCGCTCTTTGAGCTGGTTTTATGACTGCGGTTAACAATCATCTCATTGATGGGATTAATTTGCCTAAGTGCAGTCTGCGAACTGCAATGATGCCCGTCCGATCGACCGAGTTCACACATTTTCACCCTGGAGCCGAAACACGGAACACCGACACCTTGGCCAGGCCCTGGCTGGGTTATTTTTATGGGCCATGTTATGGGATGCCAGTTGGCACATAAACAGGCGTCATCCACGTCCATCCATCCATCTACCAATTGGCGTGTGTGTTTGTGTGGTGGGGTGTGGGGTTGTGTGCTTAACACACCATTGAACTGTTACGCAACAGGAACCCACACACAGATACTACTGAGTCAGCTACAGATAGAGATACAGATACATATGTCCGGTGGTGGAGCCCTAAAGACAAATCCCATTTGATGTTCACTCAGCAGAAAGGCAACGCCAATGAAGCATGCAAAAGGTATTCCAGCTTTTTCGTTTGCCGCTCCAGCCGTGGCCCGGATTGCTGAGATTTTGGCTTTGTAACTCAAAATCGGTCGGTACAAGGTACAAGGAGCGAATGTGCAAACATCGTGAAAAACGCTGCCACAACAACAACAACAACAGCAACAACACAAGCGACAAGGGAAAAAATGAAACGAAAAAGAAAAGCAAAAAGAAAAATCCCAAGAAACAAAGGCCAAAGGCTGATAAAGACGCTTACAGGCCGCAACCGAGGCAAAAGGAAACTTTTCCTTTAGCCTCGCATATTCCCGCTGCCATCTCTCCTTTTTTTTTTCTCGCATTTTATTGAACTTTAATTCATTTTGCACTGGCCAGCAAAATGTGCAGAATAAATTGTTTTATTTAAGCGGAGAGAGGAGAGTCGGTGCAAATATGGTCGGGATGCAGCTCCTCGGCATGTTCCTTTGTGTGTGCTTGTGGGGATCTCCCCTCATTGTCCACTGGGTCATAAAATGGCTTCCGGTTATACTTCAAGCGAGATTAACTTGTCGTTTACAATTTCCCTTTGATTTGTTACCAACGGTAGAACGGGGATGATAGCTAGCCGAGGGGTTGAGGTGTGTGGCACTAACACATACTTATATATAGACCAGGGTTGCCTTCGAAGGACTTTCGCTTTTATCTCATGACACTGCGGCGATGGATATGCACTCCTCCGTAGCTGGTTCGTTGCCCTGCATCGATAAGGATAAGCATATCGGCTGGTATTTTAATGATATTAACTAAAAAAACCTTTGTAGAGAAATTTTTTTTAATGTACTTAAAAAAGAAAAACATTATGGATATACATAAACATAAAATCACGTAGAAAATAACTATTTAAATACTTCTTATTTATAAATTTAGTCTTACACTTTGTTAAGGAATTTGTCTTTCTTAAGAATTTATTAGAGACTGCTTGCTATTTTATTTTTGTCTTAAAATGTATGCAGGTATGCCACAAAATAAGCTTTGGATTTTAAATTATTTAATATGCCATCAAAAATTATGCTCAAAAATATTAAACCTTTCTTAAGTAAACGAATTAACATTGAATTTGTGCTTGGGATATTTATTTGTATACTCTTAGATATGTTTTTTACAATTTCAAAAAATGTATTGCGCTTTCAGTGGCAATTATCGAAGAATACACTTCTAAGCGAATATTTTTTTTGCAACAAATCGTAGGCCATCATGGCAAATGGCTAGAGAACTCTCATTTTTCCGCCATTCAGATTGAAAAATGGCCATGTAATTGCTGCATTGTTGTTGGCCTGGTCGGGTACAAATTGATTTACAACAATTCATTTTCGCCCGGGGCAACCGCTGTGAGACCCAACCCAGCTGACCAGAACACTTGTGGGGGGCCAGGTCTCAGGTGTGAGTTTTATTTGTTTTGAAATTGTTTTCTCCGCTTTGTTCGGGCTCCTTTTTTTTTTGTATTCCCCCCTTTGCTTTGTTTCCAGAGGATGAAAAGGAAGCCAGTCGCACGCAGTTGTTCTCTGTTTTCCTTGCGGCCTGCCGGTAATTTCATTTCGTCCTGGCAGCCAGCTAGCCAGCTACCCAGCCAGGGGGCCAGCGGGTCCATAGAAGTGCAGCCAGCCTTCGCTTTCGCTTTCGCTTTCGCTGCGGCTCTCACCTTTCGGCCAAACACAAAACCAAAACCAAATCTGGCCCAGTTCGCGGCTGCTATGCAATTAAGCCACGCAATCAGAATGCAAGATGAAGGCTCTGCAAACAATTGAATTCGGCCAGCAAAGGAATACACAGTGATGGGAAAGGTACAGGTTTAGTAGTCCTAACAAAGCTGCAAAATATATGATACCAAATTATTAAAACAATAATAGATATCTAGTATAATACGAATGTATATAAGCCGAATATATTAGGTGACATTTGTTATTTCATTCCATCATTAATATAAATAATATGAGAACTAAATTGAAGAAAGAGAGAGGTACCTGGCATTTACCTAAACCCATGCGGAGCAACACTGGTTAACAGGATGGAGCACAACAGAAGCGTCGAGTTGTGAGGTGGCCCAAATACTGACAAAATGGCGGCCACAAGCTGCAAAGCCAACATGGCAGCTGACATCTGTCAGATGCTGTTTTTCCGCTGCACTTTTAGTTGCCTTTGGGCCGTTTTGGGCATCCTGCGCTCCCTATTTCAGCCGGACTTTGTTTGCCAGACCCGGCTGAGCACTCACAATGGTTCGGAACAAAATCGGAGCCACTAACGAGCCGGGCCATGTGGTAACCGGGTTCCCGGGACAGCCTGTATCCGGTATAATATAAATATTAATATAAAGCTAACTCTTACAGGTTTTTAGTTATTAATTACTACAAGACATCATAAATAAGTTTATTTTAGTTAAACATATTAATTTATTACCCAGCAACGTCTTGCAACTTTCCAAACAAGGTGTGTCGAATAAAGTAATTGGAATTTCACGCCCAAACTTGCATATTTTTCTAGTTTTTACAGCAAGTATTATTAGCAGTAAAGATTTTGAGGGGGAAAGTTCGTTAAAATGGAGAGATATTTCTTATTAATGGGTAATGGCTTCACAAATAATTATAATCTGTCAATTTTTAAGATATCCCATTTCCTTAGCACTTCTTATTTTGCCGGAAATCTCTTTTACGCTGGAGGCTATTGATGACTTTGAAGTTCCTGTGGAAATTACATTCCATAAAAGGACTTTGGATCCTGTACAAAGGAAAAGCAAGAAAATTGTACTTACTGAGGGAAGGACTCGCGCATTTCGGATTACTAACGAAACATTAAAAGAGACGGAACAGTACGAAAGCGAAATTTCAAATTATTGCTGCTTCTGGGTATACCAAACACATCCTGCTGTTCCCCAAATCTGGAAGCATATGTCCGAGTATCCGTTCGATTTCAACATAAATGGTGCGTTTTTGGCGAATAAGCGGAACAATCAAACTGAAGCATTACGAAGTTAATTGAGTATCAATTAGGATATCAGAATATGTTCTTCAGAAACCCAAAATGTCAATTTAAAATATAGAAAGATTTTCTAAAAATACGAAAATATGTCTATCATGGAGTACTTTTATTATTAAAGAATTTAGGTAATTTTGTTTTGAAACAGAAAACTATCGTTGAAACCGATGGCCATTTTATTCTCCTTCCTTTGCCACCATAAATATTTTAAAAATTAGTTTATAAATCAATATGTCTGTAGGTATTTATATATCCATGTATGTATGTGCCGCAAGAGGTAATTCATAATATGAAAGATCAACGGAGCCGACAATAGATCCTGTGCAATGTGGCTATGCGTTTAATTGAGCCTACGGCACTCGACAGCTCAACTGAGGCCCAGAAATATAATTAACTTTGTCTGCCCGGCAAAACGGAAGGGGGCGGGGCGGGCCAAAGTTGCTCAAAAGTTGAGAAATTCGTTCGGTGACCCCCGAACGGCGGGCGAGGATGGGATCGCTTTTTGTGCCTAAAAGCCTGACAGCACATAATGGATTTGACACATTATAATCAGGTTTGCATAGTGTCCTTCGCCCAGTCTGTCAGTCAGTCACTCAGTCAGTGAGGCGAGCGGTCCCTCGAGCACAACGGCAACTTGGGCGCTTTGACGTGCTCTGCTTATTTGGTCAGCAAGTTGTTGTAGTTAGCTGTAAACGTGCACAGCGAGAAAATACATATATAATATATAATTGATACCTGTACTAAAGTTTTTAATAATATAATTAAGGTGAAAATGAGGTGATCTTTTATATCAAGATTTTACCAACTGAAAGATAGATTCATTAAATGCAACTAATTGTGGGAAATACTCCTTGTAATCTGTGAATCTGTGAGATTTCTCCCCGTGGAGTAGTTGCCCATCATCGTCGTTCTGAGAAGAAGTTTGATAAATAAGCAGAGCGGGCCATGTCTGGGCATTTACTTAGTTAATTAAATTCAACTTCTTTGGCCGAAGGGAAATGACAGAGGAGGCAAGAGAACAAGTGAAGCCCTGCAGGGCGAGCAGGTGGTGCACCCCCTCCGTGAGTGTCCCGGCCAACATCCTTCTTCCTGCTAAAAGTTCGTCCAACGTATTTGTTCATATCATAGGTAAATATTTCCTGGACGGCAACCTCGATGTTTGCTTTTAATTTGCCTTTGCTTTTTAATGTGTCCAGGTGATTAGAGCGAGCGGCTGCACTGCCGCATCCTGCCGAATCCTGACCAAGGGTATTTGCATGATTCGCAAGGTCTCTCCGGCTCCAGCAATTTCCTGCTCCAATGACTAATGAAAATGGTGAAAAGATTTAAATTTACCGCACTAAGGGACACACACGCACGCACCCAAAAGGCACTTTCCTTGAAGGATCTTATCTCCCTCCTCAAAACGAAAATAAATTCTGTGTGCGGGTGTGAGCAACTTATGCAAGCAAATAATTCCGAATTAAATCGATTTAAAATGGAAACGAATGAATATATGTATTGACACAAGTATTTTATGCAAATGCACACATGTCTGTCTGCACAGAACGAAACTTAAAGAATAGAGAATAAATTAAGTTATTTATTCGAATTTGGGTTTTAATCCAAATTTAACGAACGTTATTGGCATTTTGAATTTAAATTTCCCATTCAACGAACGCTATCAGTTATTTTTTAACGAAGCACGTGGCGCCATCTGCAGATAATATCGGACACTACTCAGCAGACTACCGGTAATAAAGCGGTTATCGATGATCAGCTGTTCATGTTCGCGCGTTTTTCACTTAAAATACTTCGCGTTGTAATTTATTTTGTTTTATTTTTTGTTTATAAGTGTGTAATTAGTGGATTTCGCGATGTCAATTTTGCTGGCCGACATTGATGCAACGTGCGCGGCATTGGGCTACAGTGACGGTCAGAAGTATCAGGCGGAACCCGATGCCGCCGAGGGCTTGAAGGTATTGCACTTACACACTTCCATCCAATGTTAAACTAACAAGATTCCCCGCTTTTAGCACCTTATTTGGATACTGCGCCGGGATCTGGATAACCACGAGTATCGCCGCCACTTGGGCAGAGCGAAGGTGGTACAGACCGATTTGGTTTACATGCTGCCGGACTATGTGCACCACGAGGAGTTGTCCGATCTGTTGATTCGATTGCTGGTCATTCTGACCAATCCCACCCTGCTGCTGTACCGAGAGGGTCCGCCGAACGACAACCATGGCCGGAAGGTGTTCATGGAACTAATAGACATACTGCAGGGCTACAAGGCAGCCTTTGCCCGGGACAAGATCTGGGCGTCACTTTTCGAGAAACTCAAGCAGGCCCTGGAAATAGTGAGTACTCGTTAGATTAACAATTGTTAGATTAACAATCTAACAGACAGACACATTTCGTAGATCAGAGTAAATCAGGTAGAAATAAATCATGTCAGAAACAGCTGAAGGAACACAAGATAATGGCAGTGAAGAGTCGATGACGGCCGATTCCCGTTGCTTCATATGTATGGTGTGCATGTTCATAGCGCGGTCGCCGGTCGTCAGCATTTGTGGCCACCATTTCTGTGAGTCGTGCATTTACAAATGGATTAGCAATCAGAAGCGCTGCCCGTATTGCCAGACTTTTCTTATGAAGAACACACTGATCCCCATTAGTAACTCGACGCGGAAGCTTAATTCAGAGGTCATCCAGGATCGCCGTCGCCGCTACTTGCAGAAGGATAATGAATACGGCCTGAAGCAGGGCGTCTTACCAGAAACGAGCATGTTCCAGTGCGCCTACATTGAGTATCCGATGGTGGGGCGGCCGCGCTTTAAGCCGTTGCCGCCGCAGTTGCTCGTCCAGTTGCCGCAGATTCCCATTCGGCGCTTGTTTAAAAGCCCCGATTACCGCCGGCGCTTAGCGATATTCATCATAATGCTGGTCTTATTTAACATGTATATGAATTGCTTCGGGGTGGACTAGCAACCAGGACCTGCACAATTTTGATGTATCCTCATAAAGCATTTCGTACAATTCAAAATTCGTCGTTGAAACGTTTTCACTTAATTCTTTTGTTCAAATAATTATCAATAGTAAAAAATTGTTTAGGTTAACTGATATATTGAATATGAATTACCGGAAATAGGATTCAGCAATAATGATTGCTTATAGCTTCCAAGGATGGGCTGGGTGCCCTGCTCTAAAGCCCAGGCAATTATCGTTGGGGCATTTGCGCAACTATTTCTGTAATCTTTATAATCTATGTATTAATGGCCAAGCGGGTACGCAAAACTTTTAATGGCTCTTGCAGCTGCCAGCAGTCAAGTTCTCCTTTTTTTTTTGTGGGTAGAGAAAGGGCATTTCACGTTGCTCGCTCGCTCGCCCCGCCCCAAGTTTGTTTTTGGCCAGCTCCCCGGCTTTATGATTGCTGTGGCTGCTCGTCTCCTTTGTGGGGTTCATAACTAATTTGAACTTCATATCTACTCGCTTTTATCTTCTTTATTTGTTCCCTCTACCCACTCTACCCCTTCTGCTTTTATTCGCCTCAAGTTGAACCCTTGAAGTACCGAGTTTTCCTGCTTTGTGGCCCGAAAATCCAAAAAATGGAATTTAATTTGGAAATATCTCACAATATGAAATCAAATCGGCGAAAGGTTCGCCAGCTTTTTACTTGCCGCAACAAGTCGATTCAATAAACGCCCACAACAAGTGTGAATGTGGGTGGAGGCTTCACTGTGGTGCTGGTGCCAGTGGCTACAAGGCACCTTCAAATCAAACACGTCACAGCCACACAGAGGAATTTCATCCTGGCCTAGACGTACCTGCTAAAAAAAAAACAAGAAGAAAAAGAACAAGCAAAACCAAACCGAATCAAACTGAACCAACATCGATGGTGGTGGTTGGGACACTGTCGGAAGAACCACAAAGGCAAAAGCCCAGCAACAATGATTGCCAATCTGTGGGAGTGTGCCTAGGCGGTGGGTGGTCCGTGGGTGGGGCTTACAAATGCTTTCAATTGCTAGTTTTTAGATGAATAAAGAAAAAAAATACTATATAAAATTTCAGTGATGAAATACTCTCTTTTAAATACTCTTGCTATGGGTTTTTAGATCTTGATTAGCTTAGAACTTTTTAAGCTAATTTTTGGCATATAAGAAAACCTTCCTTCCTTTCTCATGGTTTTATAATTTAAATAGAATAGAAATCATCACACTATGGTTTTTAAAACCCCTAAAATATGTCCAAAATGAGGCTACAATATTTTAAATTGTACAAAAAGACATATGTACGTACATATGTACACTGAATTTGGTACCACAAAAATTTAATTAAATACTTGTAGACACCTTTGTCAAGGGTTTTAAAAACCCTAATAACTTCTGCTTCATTGATATGTATTTCAACTATTGGTTATAAACTATTTTTGAGTTTTTTTTTTTGTACAAGTTAAACCTTTGTTTTTGTGAGGAATTATGACAAAATATATGTTTCTCCAAATTAATACATTATTTAATAGAATGTAAATAAGGTAGGTGCCCCGCTTGTTAAAATAATGGTATTTTTCTCTGAATTCCGCTTCTTTTCATGGCGAATTTCCAGGAAAAAGTTAAAAGACCTCTGCAAGGGTATATAAAAGGAACATATTTGGACCCAGCGGCATTGAATTAGGGCCAAATGGTTTGCGCTGTTCAAAATCCCCGCTAGGCACCCAACAAAAAAAAATATAAATAAAATCTTTTGATTTTTGTGTGATATTTGCGGATGAGCTCCCCGGGCTGAGTGGCATAAATTTGTAATTGAAAACTATTTTCCGAATGACCAGGAAGTGCTTAGCGATCGGTGGGAAATGCTTGGCAATTATCATAAGTTAAATCCTGGTTACTGCAATGCCAAAACGTAAATCTCAAAGATGAGAGAGCGAGCCCAGAGCCTGGGCAACCCCGCAACCCATCTCCTAACACAACGAAATAAATTCATTTAAAGCCGATTGAATCGACATTCATAACACTCCGGGGAGCAATTCCAAAGGATTTTCATGGCGCTGCGTTGCCAGCGTTGCCAAAGAGTCGCCCGAGGATTTCTTTACATTTCCATTTTTTAGGGAGCGATTTTCCCTTTATTTGTGCCGTTTTTCTCGTTTTCTGTTTCTGTTTCTGCTTCTTTTTTTTTTATATTTTTTTTGTTAGGTTAAATGCAGGCGAATTTCTATATGGATGCTGTCTATTTGTTCTTGTTGCTGTGTGGCTGTTGTCGTTGATAATGAATGTGTGCGAGGATTTTTCCGCTGTTGCCTCTGGCGGTATCGCCCCCTTCTTCTTGTTGCTGCAGTCGAAAAAAAAGATGAATTTAATGCCGAATTAGGAATATTTAAAAATGAAATATTAATATTAAACATGTAATGCAGAATTAAAAATAAAAAGCAAAAGTATTCTTTGTTTAATTTTTAAATATTCGAAATTTGATACAGAGTTAAAAATATAAGGAAGTAACCACCTTTTTTGCCTTTTTTATCAATAACAAAAAGTTGCCATTTTATAAATTCTACATTAAATTAGTAATATCTTTTGTTTATTAAAAAGCAAACAAAGAATACAAAAAACTTTAAATAAGAGAAATTTTGATTGAGTATTTTATTTTGTATTTTTGTTGCTTCTTCAGGGATTGAACACGGAACCTCCAGCCCGAAGATCTAGACTTCTCGCTTTGAAATTCGATATTCCTTGAATAAAGTTGACCTAAGCTGAATTAAGATATCTTGGTAATATTTGAAAAATTCTAATTTTCTGGTCTTCAAGTAGGATGATCGAAAATTAGTTTTTAATCTTTAACCGACGAGAAAACATAAGAAGAAAATCAAGTCGATTTATCTATGATCTATACCAAAAAAGGTATACATATTTATGTAGATAATTCCAATAGCATTATGGATTCTGTAGTACGATCCTTCTTATAGTCTTTGCAATATGTTGCCTCATTTTAAAATATTTCTTGAATGTGTTTTCCTTTAGTATTGAATTTTCCATGATTTGTGGTAAACTTTTTTTTTGCCAAGTGCCTTGGTGTTGCCGGCTGACTTTTTATGCTTTACTTCTTTATTTGCGTCGCGCCGACTTACACGCTTTGATGTATGCGCGGCGAGCAGCCAAGTGGACAGGCTGGAGTAGGAGAGGGTCCTCCCGTTTTTCCTCCACTTTCTCCCAGGCGGAGCGAAGGCGGGGCATTTAGCTTTCAGTTTTGAATGAGCCACCATCTCCGCTGGCTGTTGATGCTGCTGCTGCTACTGCTGCTGTTGTTGTTAATATTGTTGTTGTTGTTGTTGCTTAGGGAAACCAAAAACGGAAGTCATTATTAACTTTGCCTTTGAGATGGGCTCGGGGTCCTGGGGTCTGGAACCCCGAGTTCCTGGCTCATGGGCGGGTGTCTATGTCCGGGCAGAGGAGTCGGCATCAGCAGAGTCGGAGCCACAGCTGGCTTGTAGGCACAAAAGCCGCATTAGTTGTATTTATTTTTAAGCTCACAGCAGCAACTGTAATGTCCTGCTGCGCCCATGGAACGGGCACCCATCCGCCAAGCCACCCAACCGCCCACGTTCTCCACCCAGGCATCCATCTCCTCTCTTATCGCCCACACCCTGCTCAAATTGATTTCAACTTGACTTTGTTGTGGTCCCATCGCTTGTCTTGCCTTGAGTCCGGGCTTCCGTTTTACAGTCGAGCTACATAAATTTGCAATTTAATTTAATTTAATTTCATTTGATTATTTTAACTTGACTCGCGGGATTTGGTGCTTAGATTTTTACACTGGGATTTGCTCTGCAGCATTTTATTACACTCTGACTCCTAATGGAAATTTTGCGACTTCCTTCCACCAGGCCTTTGCTATCCGAAGCGAGGAGCAGAACCTACTGATTGAGCGCATCCTGGTGCTGGTGCGGAATGTCCTGCAAGTGCCAGCGAATCCGGAGGCCGAGTGCCGGGCGGATAATGATGCCAGCCTTCATGACCAGGTCATTTGGGCCCTTCATCAAAGTGGAATGCTGGACCTAGTTCTGTTTGTGATCTCCTCGCCGGATGAAGAGCAGTTCCATCTGCATGGACTGGAGATAGTGTGCCTGCTGTACAGGGAACAGGTTGGTAATGGCCCTAAGATGGTATTATTTCCTGTTAATAACTTGATACTTTCAGAGTGCCGAATCCCTGGCGGATGCCTCCCTGCAACGCAGTCTCAGCGAGAAACAGCGCGATCAGCAGGAACTCCTTGCCGCCCGTCGTCGGGAGCGTGCTCGTCGCCAAGCTCGTCCGCCGCCCGGTCGTCATTCACGCTTCGGCGGCACCTACGTCATTCGGAACATGAAATCCGTCTCCGATCGGGATGTGATCTGCCACCAGGCGCTGGAGCGGGTCTCCTCGATCGATTTCGACCGGGAGAAGGAGCAGCAGAAGCGCTCGCATCGCCACATCAAGGAGGAGGCACAGGTGACCCGCCGCAGCGCGTTTACCGTGAGGTGAGGTCATATCCCACAGCCATATCCATTTGTCTGTGGCCACTTCCTGCACTTTGGCTCTGGTCCCCGTCTCTATTGTGCGGCTCCTGGTGTGGCCATTAGCATCGGAATTGTTATGGCCACCCGAATGCCAGCCCACATCCCGGCCATTGATTTTCGATTTTACGCTGCCAGGGCAGGCGTATCCAAGAGATTGAGCCGAAGCCGGAGCGAGGGCGCACCAGGGAGCCAGCGAGCGTATAAAATAATATTCAATAATAAATGAAGCCATTTCCTTTTGGCCCTTTCGTTGTTACCCTCCCGCCCGTACCGCCTCTCTCTGTCTCCCAGCTGCCTGTAATTCCTGCTGTTTTATAGAATCTCACAAACGATATTGGCTGCTAGAGGCTCCCTGGCTCTCGGGTTCCGCCTGACTTGGCCGGGTTAAACAATATCTTGGCGCCGAGCAGTGCCTCTGTCGCCGCTCCCCCTAATGGCCACCAGGTGCAGCTATTTTATGCTGCCCTGCTAACCAACAAACTACTTAAAGGATCTACCGCCCAGCCCGCCGGCCAAGCAGCCCGGGATGCTGCTGCTGCTGCTGCTATTCGGTCCGTCTTGAATAGTTACAGTAAATGCATTTGCCGCAGTCCTGGTTTTTATTTTGGTTTCAGGAAAGAATACTCTACATTCTATGTTACCTATTTCTTTGTTGGCGCTAAATGTCGGAAAATATCGATACTATATTGATATTTGACGAAATAGTCGATATATAAATCGATATTTTAAGATGGCGATATTAATAAAAAAAATAAAATATAACCGAAAATATAGTTAAGTTTGATATCTTATATTTTTTAATATAAACAAATATTGCATTAATTTATCGATGTTATCAATAAACACGGATTTTTTTTTATTTTAAATAATGTATCGCTAAATCTTATATTTTTCGATATTATAAATTCGATATTTCTAACCTAACAATATTTTCGATATGATTTTAAGCGCGATAATTTTGTCTATATATTATATATGACTTTTTATATCTTTTTATATTCCTGTACCAAATATATTTCGAATTATGGATCAATACGTAGATTTCTTGATAGCTAAGATCCCAAATATCTTTACAAAATTAACCTAAACATTATCAATTATTTATTCCTTCAATATTCGTCCTGATATATTTAAAATCAGAGGCCTTAGAGCATCTGAACTTCGTCGGTGAAGTCCCATAGGATCCCACAATTTGTGGCGTGGAGCATAAAAACCCGTGCAGAGATAAAACTGCAGCAGCAACTTGGCGGCGCCAACGGCATCGGCAGTTTCTGCATCGCCATTGCCATCGGCGCGGCATCGACTTTGGGATCTCTCCTGCTCTGGCCGGCGAGCCGTGCAATTTTCAAGCAAAATCCTCAAAAGGTTTTTACCCATTTGCGCGGGGCGACTCCTTGCAACGGCTTGCAACATTTTTGCTTGTTAGTCGGCCTGTGCACTGTCCTGGTTTATGGGCAAGATGCTTAGTCCTTTGGCTGGCCAAATCTTTGGGCGCCCATAAATTGATGGAGCAGAACAAATGAGACCGAAGCGACGCCGATGGCTGTGATTAGACAACTCCAATTGTCCCAGCCGACATCCGACCGCAAACGAATGAATGGCCAAGTCGAGTTGGAGTCCAAGTCCGAGTCCGAGTCCGGGCACGTAGGCAGCGAAAGTTCATCAATGTCACGTGTCGAGGCCCCGTGCGCTCACAACAATTTGTTAGCCAACCACAAGTGCATGTTGCAATAAGCCGCCAAGAGGGTGGCCACATTTTTTGTGTGTTCGCCTCCTTTTTTGGCATAAATTAATCCGCGTCGGCATCGATGCGTTGGATTTGTGTTTCGCCTGCTGGCACAGATTGCTCTCCGCTCGGATGGATCACAAGGGGGGTTGGGTTGGATGGTTGGGTTGCCTGCCTGCCTGTTGGCTGGCTGCATCTTTTAGCCAGCTTTGCACAAATAAATTGGCCAGGCGAAATTTATTGCATCAGCGCTGCCAAATGCCGTTGCAGCGTCCGCATTTGTTATATAAACTGATAGAGGGCGTTCGCTTTCAATCAATATTATTGTGGTATAACCATTTTTCATGTTACCCCCTGCCCCTGTCCCTCGTCCCAGTTTTGCTTTTGGCTTTTGGATTTTCTCACATTTTTCCGTTCATTTTTTTTGTTGTTTCTTGTTTTTTTGCAGACTGTGCCTGCGCGAGTACTGCATCGAGGTGCTGCGCTCTGCTTACAACACGCTGGTGAGACAGGTGCGACGAGTCCTGGAACGCAATGCTGGCTCGTCGAGTCACGATGACTCCTATCTATTGTGGGCCATACGATTTTTCATGGAGTTCAATCGTTTGAGTGGTCTACAATTGCAGTTAGTCAGGTGAGTGCCATCCGAGTGCGGTAAGGGATAGAGCTGCGAATTCTTGCAGACCCTGTCAGTCCAACAATATTTATATTTTTATCTAAGAGCACTTGCAAGTCTCTACAAGGAAATTAATATTTGCAGAGCTCTAAATATATTTTAATTTGTAATTAGAGAGGAACCTAAATCTTTCTTAGAAAGGATTTAGTCTGAGATCCTTAAGATGTCTCTTAAGAAGTATCTTAGTATTTAAACTATTTTTAACTTAACAAAAAGACTAACCAATTATGAAGTTTATATGGTAATAGTTTTAGCTTTTCTTCCTGTCAAAGATCTTTACTTTTTAAAGGAGTAAGCTAGTTTAGCATCTCTGATATGTGACTTACATTTGCCAATGTCAATGTAGAAAGATTTCTGCAAGGAGCTTGACTTTACTTGCCCCAGATATCCCCTGTGGTTGTTCAAAGTGTTTAAATTAATTGCCTACAAGTTCCAATAAAGATCAAACCGAGTCCCCTCTCTCACAAGTAGTGATATGATGACGATGATGATTCTGCTGATGAACGAGCTATGCTCTCGATGCCTAATGAAACGCTGGCCCCGCCTTCTGACCAAGTCAGCAGATATGCAAATCCCCGGCGCACAAGCTGCTCACTCAAACCGCCTCCATCAAGGCTTTTAATCAAATTACTTTGCAACACTCTTCAAATGAAAGAAATTCTGAAAAAAACTTTTATTCCGTTGGCCACTCGCTCGCACTTTGAACATTTTTCGCTCAAATCAAACTGGTCCTGTTGAAGTTGAAAACGCAGGAAAAGTCATGGGAAAGTCACAATGGAGTGGATAAAATATTATTCAAATATTTAAAAAGTATTTCTAATGATTAGTTATTTAAAAACATTTGTTTTTACTTTCCAAGTTACAAATAATACATTAAATTTACTAATTTGGACCCCTTTTTATGGATTTCCCTCTTTTTCATTTATTTGGAAGCTTCAAGTAATTGCAGTCTTCTGCCAACTCTATCGATAAAAATTGATTTCCCATAAATATTTTTACCAACAAATAAGCTTCGAATACTTATTATGTCTCTGGCAAAAGGGCAATCCGTCATCCGAGTTGTTAAATTGAGAAACTCGGGGATCCTCTTAAATGGGTGTTTTTTAGTGGTTCCATTTCCATTTGCTGCTTTTCCCTCGACCATTTCTATTTTTATAACAACAGAGAAAAGTGCGCAGCAAATAAAGTTTCCCACCATGACAATTTCCATTGGCTGTCGCACTTTTGCCTTTAACACTTGCCGGGGGAAAATGGTCAAGCGGTGTGTCAATACGAGATGCGAAATGTTTCCCAAGCTCCTGCCCCTAGAATTTTCCAAGATCCTGCCGCTCCTCTGCGGTCACAACACAATTTGTATGTCATTGTTCGGTTGTCCAACATCAGCGCTTCGTCACTAGAGTTTTATTGCATTACTTTTTGGCAGCGGACAAAGGACAACGGACTGCGGGCAGCGGACAGCGGACAACAAACACATGCGCAAATCAAAGTCATGACGCCAATTGTTGACCCACGGCACTTGGCCACTTTACAACCACTGCAGGCCAGCTCCGTTTCACTTTGGACTGCAGAACACATCAAGCTCAGTAATATTCTTGGCCAAAGTTGTCGTCAAACAAAACGAACCGGACCGCGATTTCGTTATACAGTGAGAAAAGTTTCTATTGTTTTGATGAAGTTAAAATTATAGCAATCAGCATCAAAATTCAGTAGTAAATTGTTTAAGTAATAGTCTTGTCTATAATTTTCGATCTTATGTTTATATGTTTTAGATAATATGTTTTTAGAATTTTAAATCGAGATACATTGCATGTAAATGTTAAGAAGAAATAAGTAAAGTATGCTGATTTTTTTTTTTAATTTAATTATAATGGAATTTGAAAATGAAAACAAAGTAAACAGAAATTAAGGTCACATTATTGTGTTATGGCACGAAATTGATGCTTTTATTCATTAAAGGTTTTATTCGAAAGATACAACTAAGACTATCCTTTTTTGAACGTTAAAAAGAACGCGGCCACATTTAATTTATTTTAATTTATTATTTTCTTACTTAATAAAGTGGCATAATTATCTTTCTTGCAATTATAAACAACTCAATATTCAAAGTTCAAAAATTAACTTCCAATATATGTGAGCAACAATTTAATAGTGTCATAGCCCCAAACAAATTTAAATTTGTATAAAAGATATAACTCCTTTTCTTGTCCTTTTTATATTAATTTTTCCCTGTGTCTATGTTGTCCCCTTTGGAATTTTGCTGTCCTGTTGTTGTTTTCATTCTTGTCCAGCATGCTGTTAATAAAATTTTGCGTTCTTTATGCTGTCATCCGGCTGACGCTGCTGCTGCTCCTTGCTCCAGACCCGTCTCCGGCTCCAGCTCCGCCTCCGGTTCTGGTTCTGACTCTGGCTCCATCTCCCTTTTGCTCTCTTTCGCTGGCTGTGTGGTGGGAAATTTCTTTAAAATTGTTTTGGTTACTTTCAAATTAGTTTCTGAATGACAACAATGAAGCTTTGCAAAAATGTTGTCATTCCGTTGGCGCAAAGTTTTCCCAGACCCGCTTTTGCCGCCCGTTTCCCAGGAGCTGGCGACTCCCTCGCACTATTCTAAGTTGGCTGCTTCGGAACCTGCCCCAGCTACCGCTTCCGCTCCCACTCATGTTTTTCCATTTTCAGCAGTGTCCCTCTGCCTTTTATCATACTTTTTTGTCTCATTTTCTGGCTGTGGCTCCTCCTCGGCACCCCTTTCCCCTACTTTTTTCGCATATACTACAACTACAGTACGCATCTATATACTTGCCAACCATAAAACTTTCTGTTTATTTCCTCAAATGCAATTTGATGCTGCCCCCGCACCGTCCCTGAACTTTCTTTATCGTCTGCCATTTTCTACTGATTTTGCACTATATAAAGCATGGCATTGCTGTAATGTATGGGCTTTCGGTTGGGCTAACTTTTCCTTCCTTCCAACCCGAAAAAAAAAGTGAAATTGAGTTTGTCATTTTGTTTATGCGACGTACACGTACACGGTATTGATACAGAAATCAATCGCCGGAGTCTGGAAATAATCCGGGTTTCACAAAACAAAAACTGCAGGTTTACTTACCTATAAAGTGGTAGATATACGACTGATCAAATCATTTTTGGGGCCAAAGAAAATAAAGGCCAACAGCTAGCTTGGCTGGCTATTATCAAATTTATTTTTCGCCTTTGTAAAACTTTCAGATGCAAGTTTTAAAAACTATTTTTTTAATGGCAGAATAATAAGAGAAGAGTACCTTCATTTGTTTGTATTTTCTTCAGAAACCTTTTAAAGTATTTTCCCTGGATACGAATTCAGCGAAATTTATTTGCCAAATTTTACTGACGAAAGTTTAAGCATCAATCAAAGTTATTTCCACTCGCTTCCCTTGGCGCGCTGCTGTTCATTGCACTTTTATTGATTTTGTAATTTATTTATTTAGGTTCTTATTGCCGCTGCCGCACATCTGTAATTAATTTGTTTTTAATGCCCCTTCAAATGCTCTCGACGCTGTCGCAAAACTTTAATGGTGGTCGCAGCAGACGTCGCGCTGCTAATTTAGCCAAGTTGCAGGCAAATGCTGCAGTTAGCGGAAGTGGGTGGCTTAGGAAGTGGTTCACTAGCCGTCATTCCAACCGTCAACGCCCACTGGTTCCCGGGATCTTAAACGCCAAGGGTCGCGGGCGGCGCGAATGGAACTTAGGCTGGCTGGTGCTCAATTCCAGCGCTACTTAAAAATTAATTTTGTTAATGAGTTTTTCGCTGTGCGAGTTGCAAGTGACTGGCGGCAGGCGTCTGGAGGCAGGCGGGCAAGCTGCTTACCTGTTTTGCTGCCAACTTTGGCCAACTTTAATTCAGAATTCCACTACTTAAATATGCACTCGCACACGGTGTTGGGTGTACACTTGTAATAAGTTCTTAATATGTCATTATAATCAATAGAGCTTGATTGAGAGGTTCACAGAGGAAGTTATGCATGTAACCATTAAGATTATATTGTATAGAATAATATATATGAATTTATTTAAAATAAAAATGTATTTTCTATTGAGTTTTTTACGTATTTTACTTTTCTGTACTTTATTCGCATGTCGGTTAAGCTTTAATTGTTTTAGGAAGTCTTGGTTTATTATATTTACTTAAAAAAACATTGCTCCTTGTAGTTCTCTGGGCTTACTATGTAAATTAATGTATTTCTTTCGGTGCACTTGAATTTAACGGATCCGTGTTGGCTTTTTCCATTTCATTCGCAGCGAATCGTTGAGCGTGCAATGCTTCCACTGGGTCCTGACGCGCATGCAACATGACATGGACATGATTGTGAGCGACAAGAAACAGGCGCGTCTCTGGGCCAAGCGACTGCATGTAGCCCTTTTGGTAAGTCACTCCAGTCCCAGTTTCAGTCCCAGTCTCAATACCAGTCCTCAGACCCACTCCCACTCCCCCTCCCAGTTCCAGTTCCAGATCCTGGATGAATGCTCCAGCCCCGGCACCTCTTTTGGTGGCCATCTAAGCCGTGTGTGTGTGTGTGTGTGTTGGGGGTCTGTTGTTGTTTGCCTTGGCACTGTAAGTGCACTTTTGGGGGCACTCTTCTGGCGCTCGACGTTTGCCTTGGATTAAGCTCGCTGCCTGGTACTCTGTTTCCTGCTTTTCTCACTCGGTACTCAAGCCAGGCTCCACGCATCCTTAAAGTCCGTAGGAATGAAATGGGGAAAAGTTCAAATGAACAGCGGGCTTTGTTGAGGATTAGTTACAAGGCCAGGGCACAAAGGTTCCTTTGATTATTCTACTGAGTAAATGCTTTTATTTTCCACAGCAATTAAATGGATAAGAAACCAAACCCGATTTAAAAATAGATCCAGGAATGTTATATTCAACAGGAATTAAGGGCGTAACAAAGAGGGAAGAATTAAAAAAATATAAGCACTCTTATTTAGAAATAAAAAAGGGAATAAGATGATGTATCCAAAGTAGAGTTTCTTATCCAATTCTGTGTTGTTTAACTGCCAAACTAATCATTATATATGTCAATTAATCAATTCATTAAACTATAACCCAGCCCAGAGCCTAATGAAACCTAATCCACTTCAAAGTCCAATCAATTTCGTTTACGCCTAAGATATTTCGACTGGCCAAGGAAGATTGTATATGTCTACCTACCTACTGAGGGACGTGTATGTACTTTCATTCTAATTACTGGATCCTAGACTCATTACAATGCACCACACACGACACCCCTCCACACCACACCTCGGCTCGGTTCGTTCCAATCAAACGCCTGAGCGTCTGCCAACTTAATGCTTACCAATTTTTTAATTAAAGACATTCCGGGAATTGCTGCTGTGCCTGGTGGCACTGCAAAGGCTCAAGGATGACAACAACGCGCGGGCCCTCTTCGATATGTTATTGAACAACGTGTGCTATGTCCTGGAGTATCGGGAGACAGTGCTGCATTTGTTAATGAACTACAATGAGGCGCACAGCACAAAGTGAGTACCCGGGCGAATAACCATTTCAGCTATGCACATACATTCCGATTGGAAATATCTTGGCCCTCCCGGCCATGCCTCATCCTCCCATTTCGGCCTGGGCCTGGGCTGCAATTCTGATAGATAACGGCAGACGACCCCGCGGCACACCATCCGCAAATAAGCAAGCCAAACACACATCCTGTAATGGGATTACTACGAGCACTCCGTGTAGTTGCCCCAACCGAAATATGCAGCGTCTGTCAGGATATCGCCCTTACTGCCTGGATCTCGCCCCGACAATCAGGCATTGTTTGTCTAAGCGGCATGCCTTTGTCTTGAGTCCTGCCCTGTTTGGTCGGCTATTTGCACAGATGTCTGCTGGGTCGTCAACGCTTTCTATCAGTGCTGCGAAACGGTTTCCTTCTCCATAAATTAATCTAGCTTCCCTTTTAAGCAATTGTTTAAAATACTGTCTGGGATTGAAAAGTAAAAGAAGTAAAAGAGGGAAAAGGGATCTCCGAAAATGAATAATTCAATGATGCAACGAAAATTTCCCTTGTCTGCATCCATTGATAAATTCGAACTAAATTATTTAAGCTTAATTTCAAGGAGTCGTAAATTTGCCACTATCATTGACAAAAAAATATACCCAGTTATAGGTTATAGAAATAGTCTGGCTTACAATTTTCTCAGCTTCTTTAGCCAACCAGTACTTGGCATCACTGAGCTCAGTGTACATGCGTGTTCTTCCTTCCAAAAGCAGGCTACGCTAAATGAACTAGTTGCACATTCCCGAGGCGGCGGGATCGGTAGTTGGCCAAAAGTTTAATTGATTTTACAAGCATGTGCTGCACGCGTGCTCTGGCATAAAAATTATGCTATTTTCTGGGAGCCAGCCCGGGTTGGCTAAATATATACATTTTTGAGGGCAAATCGCGCACCTTGGCTGCATCCTAATTGCCGAGTTAACAGCGCTCATGGCCTGCACTGGAGCTGAATCGAGATTATTTCAATCGAAGCGTGTGGCACACACTGCGGGTACTTGATAAATCGTTGCAGAGGGTACCTGGGGTTTCTCATGATTTACACGGAGGTGTGGAACTCCAATGGAGTTCATCTGTGATTTGATTTAAGCCTACTTCTTGTTAGCAATTAAATAGGCATCAACGTATGTACATATGTTCCTACCCATGGTTGTACTTTTAAATACAATAAAATCAAGGGGGTTGCATCATGCTGTATTCCACTGCACTATCCATTTAGATAATTGCAATTTTTTAGTGCCGAACATGAAGAGTTTGACTCACTTGAATATTTCTAAATGACTGCGCAAATTCGCCTGTCAAACAGACTCAACTGCGAGTGCTGTGTGTTGAGTGATACCTGCAATAAATGCCTGGAAATTTATTTCTGTGTCACAGACTCGACTGACAGTGGCACTAAAACACCAACGTTTGAGGAAAACTTCTAAGCTTTATAATCTGTCCTTCAGGTATTTCATTTTTAAACCACTTATAAATAAATTGACAAAGTTGAAGCAAAGTATGGTTGTTAGGAAAATAAACAAACATGGCTTTAATTCTATCTATTCAAGATTATGAGTGCCAAAAAATATTGATACTGTATCGATATCTAACGCGAAAGCCGATATATAAATCGATGTTTCATCCCTACTCAGGATTATAAAATTCTTTAGCCCAAAGACTTTGATTGGCTTTTTCTATTCGAACAATACCAAAAACAAACAAAAAACCTGCCCAAAAACGTGTTAAAATTTTGATTGGAATAAATTTTAAATATTTAGTTTGGTATTTGTTATTTTCAGCAAACTTTTTGACTTCAACGTTTTGTTTCCTAACTATTGTTATGGTTCTTTTTTTTTGCGTTTTTTCAATATAAAATGCTGGCCATAGATGGAAAATATTTCCTAAAGTTCAAAACATGTAAAAATTTCCACAGTATCCGATGATGCACAGAGATATAAACAAATTGTTGAGTGACTGTTGAGTTTGACTGTCGACTGTCGACTATCAGGACGCATCACATCGGCCCGTTGGACGACGAGTACTAGTTACTCAGTCTGTTGGTCGGGGGGGCACTGGCAATTTCAAAGCTTTGACTAAATTAATTTAGCGCGCAAACATGAAATTGACATCCGGAGAGGGGGCAGAGTTGAGAGTCGAAAGGGGCTGGACGGATTCAGGAAACTACATAGCTGGGATTGCAGATATCCAGAATCCCAGGGACTGACTCGCATGTATGTAGATGCAGATGGGGATGTCGGTGGTGCAGCAACTGTTGCTTAATTGGAGCATGATTAATGCGGAACGAGCTGAAAATAGTTGGTTTAAAGAATTAAATCGATTAAACATTAAGTTGCGTCATCACAGATCTGAACGGCTTTCAATTAAGCCAGCCAATTGGCAATCATGCAAATGCTACTGCCTTTTGAACTGCAATCAGTGTTCGAGTGCCTCACAGATTAAAGATTTTTCGGTGTCAAGATGAATAATTGATGACCTCGGCTGGGCGGTTTACGCCACCTTTCTGCGCCCTCTATCAGATTATTGCCACCCATTTTGGCGGCGATTTAGAGGTCCAAGCAGTGTTGTCATCATTTTAGCGATTTACAGTTTTGTAACAACAAAAAGGGCTGGAAATATATATAAATTAGCTAAGGGAGCAGCACTCGTGCCCCGCTGCAATCGACGCCCATCAGTCATTGTTGTTGTGGCTGTCATAATTAATAATATTTTCATTATAAACGTCTTATGCCAGCAACGTCGCGAGCTACTGCCCGCAAATAGTCGGTCTCGTCTGTCCGTCGGTGTCTGGGCGCAATTATATTTTATCATTTATTCAGCATGCGCTCAAACCCGGCGCGAAGGCAAATCCCCCAACCGCCACCCCTGATTTCCGACAACCCGACCGCTGACCAGCCCCCTCCAAAAACACCCAAGTGTTCTAATTAATTCTGTATGCTCAACCTGCTGCTGCTACTTCAAGTTCTTCCTCCTCATTTTCCCAGGCACAGGCCATTGTGGCTGTTGGCGTCCATTTAATCAGCGTAAACGCGAATATCAAATCAGGCACAGCAGCAACAACAAGAAGTTACAAAACCGCGTGCATACAAATTAATTATAAATAATTTATTAACGATTTATCTTTGTCCTGCTGCCAGGCATCCCTTGGTCACATGTGCTTGAGATTGAGTAGGTGTGCACAGAGAAATACGATTGTATTTAGGGCGGGACTTACGAAAAGTACAGCATCTTTTCTTATTATATTTATATAATTCTGTAACTTCTCCTGAGAGTTGTATTAGATTGTGCCTTTGTTATGTTTTTAAAGTTATGCTTAAGGAATTCTTTTAAGAAAAGAGACATCGAATTTGGTATAATATTGTATTGCAGATTCCTTAAATATTTCTACGATTTACTTTATCTTTTACATTATCTTTACATATTCAAAAGGGTTTTTGTTTCTGTGTAAACCTATAAGTGCGAAGGGGAGTTGAAGTCAAGGGTGGGGGTTGACTCGATTTGCACCTGCGCATCATTAGGGCTTGGTAGGTGGGCAATCGATTTGGATTCGCTTGTAAAATGGTTTGTGGCATGCAATATGTTGTGCAACTATCCCACAGCTCTCTCCCGCATCTCCGCTGCGGTTACTTGGCGTTGTGGTCAGGTGGCACCGGCATCAGCATCGGCATTCAAACATCTGCAGCGCCACCACCATTTGCCACTAACCTCATCCGCCAAGAGCAGTGTTGCCCGATTTGCTTAGCCGGAAATTGGCAAACAGATTATTTAAAAGGTCAAATAGTGAAATCTTTTTGTTGTGGCATTTTTGTTTACATCCTTATCTCTACAATAAAATGTATAGAAATAGATAATTGCGTTCTAAAAGGGTAAATGTTTTGGAAATGAAATTGGTTTATCTATAAAGATGAGCTTCTTGCTAACTTGAGATAAACTCGGCTAAGTTTATCCACATAAATCCAGACAACTCCCAGGGTTCTTGTCCGCTGAAGTCTTACTTAGGAACTAGGATTTTCAAAACCTTTTAAAATATGTTACGAAAAAATATGTTCACCTCGTAAAAAAATCTAATAAATTTTGTACCTCAAAAACTGCATTGCATATTTCTAGACACCTTTCTTACAGGGTTTTAAGTCACTAGTGAGGACTCTCTTTTTTAATTTTAAATCTCAAATAATCTAAAAAGAAGTGATACTTATGATATTTTTAAAGTTAAATACCGATAATATTTCCGGTAAGCTTAGGTTGTTTCCATTGGCTATTTAACAATAATAAAATATTGCCAGTAAAATAGCTAAATTGGCAGCATTGAACTATGACAGAAGTCACTGCAAAGTCCGCTCCGTAGCTACCAGCAGTTTTTACGCTTCGCCTGCTGTTAATGCTGCCACCACATGCATCTTTGCGGCAGCGTTGCCGCCAACGGGGCTGCGCTTGATTCATTTCACATTTCAGTTATCATCAAATGGGCACGGCACAGGCACCGTCACCGTCACCGGCACCCACTAGCGACTGACAGGTATGGGGTCGTCGGGAATACGGAAATAGGGGGACGCACACACATAGCACCACTCAAATTTCAAATCCATGTGCGCCACACTCCACATTCAGATGTACGCCTTGCAGTCAACTGAGCCCTTTTATCATCAATTTGCCACTAGCCCCCAATCCAACGGCTAACCGCCCGTCAGTTGTGGTCGTTTGCTGACAGTTCTTGATCAATACAAATGGCCAAATATCTTGCAATTGGCTGGTGAATGTTAACCGGCTTTCATTCAATGGCTGCTTTATGCAGCTATTCAATCTTCGACTTGGTCAGCGCTATTATAGTCATTTAATTTATTGCACTAGAGCAGGGGAAGGGTTGTGATTCGAGACGTGGCTAGACGAACTTGTAGATGTATCTGCAACTGAATTCTGAGTCTCTTCTAAGAGGCATGCTTCAATTTGTATCATTATCTTATTTGTGGACCAATTATGCATTTAATCAAAGTGTTTTAAAAGAGATTAAGTTCGATTAAATGGTGTCCGATTTGTTAATGTAATTTCCTCAACTTTCGAAGGATTTATTATGATATATCTCTTATTTCCTTTTAATTAACACACTGAAAGTTCAATTGCGGAACATGTCTGCCTTGGTGAAATCCACATAATCAGTTGTGTCCATCCAAACACCATCACTGCATGTGACGCTCCACATGCGTTTGATTTTTAGCAGATGGTCGGATGTTGGAGCCCCAACCCTTTTGAATTATTTGCCTGTTTAATTTGGCTAAATGTCTATGCATCTATGCCATCGATTCGCTTTGCCCGTTCACTGGGGGCCCTGAATGCCGGATAACCACTTTCATTACAAATTCATTTCCCCGAACGTCGACTCCCAGGATCACCTCGCCAGCTGCGTTGGTGGCACATTGACCGCATTTGTAAAATGCCGATGGGTAGAGGAGAGGCAAGCTCCTGCAGCGTAGCTTGCGCGCGCGGGGCATTAAAATTCGCAATGAATTTGCATAAATTTTGGAAAGCGCCAACGCCAACGCCACCGCCGAGTGTCAACGATGCCGCGACCTTTTTGGCCATTTCGCATTTTACACCGCCCACACGATGTTGCCATTTTTATGGACCCATGATCTAGCAATTAGAGGGCCTGAACGCGAAACTCTGTACGACTTGAACATGGATTATGACCATGTATGCTCATGCAAATATTGGTAAATCGTGTTTAAGGCCAATTTGCTTCATATATGACATCTTTTATTGGTTTTCTTTGTCTAGAATTTAGACATTCTATTACGTTTATATATTTATTTAAGTAATAACACAGTGAGTAACTGAAAATACAGCTTGCTTGGCCCAAATATAAACACACTAGCATCCATTCCTATTTATTGGATACTACTATATATTTTGAGACCATTAGAGGCCCGCCTACTCTGCATACACTCGGTGCCTGTTTTGCATTGTCCTTTTTTCGGTGACTCGCGCGATTTTCATTATTCAAACGGCAATCAATCATTTTAACAAATTGACGTGCACAATGACGCTGGCTTTTATTTTTCGGCTACGGGTTTTGGGCTCTCCTCGGGCAGGCTAAAAACAAAAGCGGAAGTTAGCTCTGAATAGCGGCAGCTGATTTTGGCATTTTAGCGGCTGTCTTCTGCCTCGTTTTTTTGTCGGTTGCCTTTTGCCATTTTGAGGGTAATTTGCTAATTGGAGGCGTCATCGGTTTCGACAGGCCAAAGGCAGAGCGACGACAGAGTGAGCGGCCACATCATCAGTCAGCCCGGAATCGAGTTGGGTTAGTTAGTCATTCCGCTTTTGGGGGGCGCGGAAGGGCAGCCTTTGGCCTTTTTAATGTACTCGATGATATTCAATAAATATATTTTCGACCCTCCGAAGAGGTTATTGATGTTAGCCTTTGATTTATACGTCAGCAATTCGGCCAGAATGCGGGAAATTGATTGAATATTTCTCTCTTCGCTCAACCACTGTAATTTAGGAACTTTTATATAACTTGGGGCACTTTCTCCTCTTTATTGAGCTGAATTTAAATAATTATAATAAAATAAGATAAATTAAATAAATAATTTTGTATTCTAGAAAAGAATATTCTCACCAATATACGATTTATGCTTTAATTTACTCTTATTAAATGCTAGAAATTGATTGAAAACAATTTTTTCTATTTGAATAAATGTGTGTCAAAAGCACTGAATATTTACGACTTCGATTGCGAGCTGTTAATTACTGAAAGTGTAGAATGAACACAAATATTTCCCCATATATTGGTTTCGACAAAAAAGAAATTGTGTTAAAAAATTATGCATTTGCCACATTTAATTGAATTCTGAGCATGTGGTATGCATTTTTCATATAGATACGACCAGGGTGCAGCATGCATGCAACAAATTCAATTTGGATGCATGTGCACCCACACACACACATATACGTTATTATAAAGAATTTAATTACAATATATTTTCATTTTGTTAACTAACCTCTCCGCCTCTGCGCCTTCCGCACCAGGGTGTTCCTGCGCGACGTGGTGGAAACGGCCAACGTATTCATTAAAATGATGGAGCACTTCTGCCAGGATTCTGTGGTGGTGCAGGACAAGCGGCGTGGCGGAGGAGCCGGTGACCGGAAAAAGAAACAGCTGGCGGCCAAGTCCAAACCGGCAACGGTCCCACAACCCACAGAGGTAAGTAGCAAATTGAAAAATACATTCTGATTTTTAGTTTCGTTGAAAATAAGCCAATTTTATATTTAATTTAGTTTACTTGTTCATGGGGCAGGCATTAAAATTAATTATATCAATTAAATAAACTTCTAGAATATAAAACTATATAACTCCTTAAAATTGAAACTTTAAATACATTTAAATACAAGTTACCAATTCGAATTCAGTCTGGCCAAATGTGAAAATAAGAACCAGCCTGATATATACGCTGTTTAATGTTTTAAAAATAAATTGCCGCATTAAATAACTTTATTTGGGCCGGCTGGTCAGCAGCACCCGCTGTGCCGGCCATAAAATATACCCTAAATTGCCAATAAAATTTTAAACGAATTGCAAACAAAAGCGGCAAGAGCTAAAGAAAAAATGCAGAAAAAAACAATTGTCGTCTATGCTGTGACCGTTGAAGATTTATGTGTTTGATCGTGAAATTTAATTGACTGAAAATATAGAAGAAAAGGGAAAGAGGAAAATTGTGGGTGGGATCTGTGCGGTTTTCGTTTTATTCAATTTTTACAGCGTGTGTTTTTTTCGGCGGTTATTTGTATACATTCCTACTCCGTGTGCGTGCTATTTTCGTGGTGCACACAATTGCATGTGACCTTAGTGCACGCACATGCGAACTAACACACTCTTGCGCCTGCAGAAAATGCGGAAAACTTTCGCTGGTGGGTCTGGTGGCAGGCTTCCGTTGTTTTTCCGCCGCTTTGACCCTTTTCAAGCTGCTGCTTCTCGCCCCTGCTTCTTTTTTATTTGCTCAGATACACTTTGGCACACGGGTTATATAAAGCAGTGTTTGGTTACTAAACACGTGCACTAATTAGTTGATTTATAATTTCGTTTACAACTTAAATAAATACAGTTAATGGAATATACATTAGTTGGTTTAATAAAAATGACAAATTAATTTTCTGCACTTTCCTAATTAATGTTTAATTTAATTACAAACAAATAAACCAAACTGTAACCTTTTGCTCTCTAATAAATTTACGAATTACGCGTGACTTGTAATTTATTTGCCATTAATTGGGTTTGAAAATAAACACGATGCAAGAGCATTAGCTAATGCCAATTACTTAATACTTTTTATATAATCTTTTGCCGAGTTTCGGGTATATCTTAGGCAGGGCATTTCCAGTTGGCATTGCTTTGCAACTTTCAGGTCTCCCTTACAATTTCTAGCCAGCTTTTGTTTTTATTCCACAATTTGTCGCGTTGGGACAGGACGCACCGCTGAGCGTGATTTCCGGCCAGTGGCCACTGGACTTGCAGAATTCCAACCTCCGAATGCCGACTGCCAGCTGCCGGCTGCCACTTTCCACAATCATTTGCAACTGCAACCTGCGAAAAGGTCGGCATTTGCTGTACATTTTTGTGGCTGTCGATTTGGGCGTTTTGGCCTGCCAGCCATGGACACGAAAAAGATTAATTTTTATTCCTTGCAACAACCTTCAATTGTGTTAATTTCTGACGTATTTATTTGTATAGTTGCGGCCATTGTTATTGGAACTGGCACACGCACACGCACACGCATTCAACGCATCAATTTTTCAACAATTAATTTATAAATATTTGTTATTGGCGACGAGCGAAAAACATGACAAACGCACACAGGCGCAAATATTTGTATGTTTCTCCCCCCATTCGACAAGCAGAAGTTAAACGAGCGATAAACAAAACGGATGAAATTGTGTAACGTGTAAAATAAGCAAACATCAAATAAAAACAATTAAAAACACAAGTCCACTGATCCGACTTTAAGATTCTTGCTACTTATATTTTGATTTATTATTGTAGACTATCAATTTAATGTGGATTCTTAAATAATTTGATGAAATACATTGATTTAATTTGTATTTTTATTATTAATTAAATTCATAAATTGATTAAATTGATATATATCTTAAATAAAATATGAATTTATCTAATAAATTCCTTAAAAGCTAGTATAGCCTTTATATACCCTGTATAAATAGTAATTTCATCCTGCCAGTTTGCAATATAATTTTAATGATATAAAAATACTTCACCATATGGGATGCCCTTGTATTTAGAAGGACATCCCCCCATTGATGTTCAATTAATATGCATTGTTAAAATGTTAAGATAAAACGTGCCAACACATTGATTCAATGCAAACATGAATCAGCACAAATATAAATTTAAACTGTAGAATACTCTTAAATTGGTAATTTTTCTACAACTTGAACTTAATTAGAAAAATGGAACAATCCTCCACCTTTTAATGCGGTAAATAGCATTGATTTGTCATTAAGCCACAATATATTATTAACACAATATATTATTAACAAATGTATCCAATATTTCTCTAGTTTATAATTATATCCATTTTTGGATAATAATTAGCCAATGGCAAACATAAATCCACATGCCTGTGGGCATTCCAGTAACGACTACTATTTTAAAGAATTCCAATTATTGAAACCATTTTATTTGCATTTTAATCTCTAATGGAATATGTTTATTTCATTGAATGTTCTTTTTTTTTTTGCCGACTTTTAGTTTTTCTGGCACTGACAAGTATTAGCAGACATTTGGTTATAATTATCACTGCCTATGGTATAATTAATTTTGCACGCTATGACTAATTTCCCTTTGTGATTATCCATTTGCAAACAATTGGGTCTCATAAATAATGTATTAATGCATAATTGCAGGAAGAATTGTCCAGCAAATGGGCCGAACTGGCAACGGAAGTGTGCAGTCTGCTCTCAACAGAATTGGAAATGCCGGAGGATGAGCTGCCGATGCCCCTTGACGCCGCCTCGGAGAAGTCCATCGATGATCAGCGGTGAGTTAGTCGAGAGTTTTCCTCCAAACCTATTATAACGCAACGCCGTTCGATTTCCCATTGTCCAACGTGTTCTTATTATGTTTCTTGGATTTTCCCCATTTACAGCGAGGATTGCATGATCCGCATAAATAAACTGCTGCGTTCCGAGAAACTGGACCAGGCCATCGCCCTGCTGCGGGCCGCCAGGTGAGTCGACATTAAAAATGCCACGGGAGTTGCCAGGACGGCTGGCAGCCTGAACTCTCGGTTGTTAGGCGGCTCCAGACGTAATCCCTTTGAAAGTCCCACTTTTAATAACTTGACATTGACTGGGCCACGGAAAAGGTACGAAAGCAATTCGCATAATAAATTAACTCTGGCGAAAACGAGGAAAAATCCGCTTGGTTTGTGTCCTTTTGTGCAGCACCGCTGCCGCCTGGCTTTTATCGAATTTTATTTTGCCTCTGTTTATTTTTCATATTTTTTCCTCGACGGTGAGAGACACGAAGCTGTGTGCTGTGCGCCCCTCAAATTAAATAGTTTTTATTTATTGTTAAGGCAGAGCACGCCGGCACCGCGGTAACTACAGATAATGGCAGGGTCCGGAATTCCATGTCCTTGCTCTCCTTTTTTCCTCCCCCCCAGATAATAAGAGTCGGCGGGGTGCTCTGCATTTCAGACAATTTCTCTCTGCCCAGTTTTTGTCCCTCTGTGCCGGCTGTGCAATTTTTCAGTCAACAAACCGCACTGTTGGCCAGGTGAGGAGACAGGTCAGAGGAGCAGCAGCAGCAGCAGCATGAGGACCAGGAGCAGCAGTTCCTCTGCGCTCCAGTGGCTGTGCTTGCCTTTCAATTTAATTGCCCGCTCAATTATGTAAAGCCCATTGAAGACGCGCTCAAGAAATGTTTATTGTTTGCTCGGGAAAATTGCGTGAAAATAATTTATCTTTTGCGCGTCAACATTTAAATAAGACCAACGCCACCCGCACACAGGGAAGCAACTGCCAGAATCGGCAGATGTCGCAGTGTCAAAGGCTGTCCCGAGCAATCGAAAACGTGGCTTAAATATTTCCAAGTCATTTAATTACAACCTCATTAAAATTTTCCACCTGCTGCCTGCTGGCTCTGGTCGGAACTGAGGCTCTTCTCAAAGGAATCCAATCGATTTTATCTGTAAATAGCAACCCGCGATGCTGGATGTAGCCTTTAAATTGATGGAAGATAAATGGGATATGTACAGATATCGAGGTGAATGCTTCGATATATTATTGACAAGCTATCTATCGTTCTAATATAACGATATAATATGGACTACCTATGAAAATAGTTGAGTTATTTAGCTCTTTCGAAGCGACATATAAATAAAATATTATATCTGAAGATCTTATATGTATATACTTATAAAGGGCGGATATATAAAATATATATCAATATAGTAGATAAATATCATAATATTCAAATATCGCATTAAATCCCCGGAAGATATTAGAGTGTTGCCGACGGAAGTCTCCTTCATAATGTACTCGCCTTTTCGTTTGTCAAACTTCCTTAAAATTTATGTACATTTTAATTGTTTTCAACGAAAATTGCTGCATTAAAATGTATACAATTTTTGGTATGCCTCTTGGCTGCTGCAGTGGCAGCTTAAAAAGGTCTAGACGCTTTTTGTGCTAATAAATTAAAATGCGATATGCATATAGAGCTTGCACCCACTGCCGCCACCGCCCACGACCGCCACCGCCCACGACCACGCCCCCGGAACTCACTGGTTCGTCTGGCCATTGTCTGGGACTTTTTTGTGCCCCGTTGCCTAGCACTTTGAGCCCGGAGGGTTACACTCACTTTATTTTGCATACCCTAAAAGGGAGTCTGATAAATTTGTCTTGAAAGTTGTTAAAAAATACTGCAGAAGGCGTGAATTTTAAAGTGAATTTTATATAAAAAAGAGAGCTTTTCTTTTCGTAAAGAAACAACTTTTTGGCCTAATTATTATATAGAAGGAGGTTTGTTTTCTTAAGGCAACTTCTTGCTAATAATTTCAAACAGTTTCAGCTTTCAGAGGTAGATTTCGCTTGAAACTGTTTGCATATTCATCATTTAATAACAAGTTCTTCTTTATCGTTAGATAAAATACAAGGACGTATCGAAAACCACAAAATATGCATATTTTGATATAAATCTTTTTGATATACTCTTTGTTTTTTATCCTCTTTACCCCTTCTCATTTTCTCGCATGCTGGCAATGAGAACATTTTTGTTGAAAGAAAATATTGAAAATAAACTGGAGCCTGTGAACAGGACACGCACATAAGCACATCCATATGTGTCTGGCCCCGGCATGTAAGTGCATTGTGGGTGTGGGTGATGTGCTCAAGCGTGAGTGTGTGTCTGTCCGGAATTTTTAAATACTTTTTTACTTGCCAAGTCCCACTATTAGGGGTTTCCATTTAAGTTAAGCAATTGGGGAGGGAAAAAAGAGAACAGAAACAGAATTGGTAGCATCTCTGGTTGCTTTTGCTTTCTCGACGTTGGCTTAATGGGTGCCCAGAAATATCAGCGTGGAAAAAAAGAACGAAACTTTTAAGTGAAGTAAATGCGCAAAATGTTTATTCAAACTTCACTTCGACTGCAACTTTCAGTTCTTTACTCTGTCCCGCTGCCCCGCCCACTTAGCCCACTAGTTCGCCTTTTAACTAAGCTTATTTAAGCGTCTGCTGATGCGCTTATTTAGCATAGCAACGGCAAGTGCCGCTTTCGCCTTTTATTTCCCCCGAGTTTTATTTCACTCTTGCCTTTGCACATCTCTGGCTGATTCTGTTGACTGGAAATATTTACCATTTTCAGCTCTTAAGCTTCCATTGGGTCCCTGTTTTGCCAATTCGACAAACATTCATTAGCGTCGCTGCTGCCGGGAAAATAACTCGAAGCTTATAAAATGCACAACCAAAATCCCAATGCCACACTTTTTCAGCTATAAGCTGTGGTTGCAGAATACATGCTCTTATGGAAAATCTCACTAATGAAGTTCTATTGGAAGATTATATATTTCCTTTACAACGAAATTTCCTTTTATTACAAGTCTAAATAGAATATTGAATATGTGTTCGGATTAATTTTATTGATCTGCGAACATTAAAATGAAAAGAAAACATATCAAGCTTAACAGAAATAGTTTTTAATTCTAATTTAATTAAATTTTACACAAATGCACAGCAAGTAAAAAAGGGAAAGTAAACCATAAAATATTTAATTTTCCGTTGCATTTTATTGGGAAATATAATACTCTTAGTTCCAGAAGAAAGTCTCTTATATGCTTTATATTGTTTATATATAAATATTCAAAATAACAAACACTATTCCAAAAATTTCATTATGTGGCTTCAAAATAATTTTAATAACTGAATTTCCTGGAGTTTTAGTGCACATAATCCAGCATTGGCCAGCATATTGATACATAATTAATCTGGTTTCATTCAATGTGATTTAAAATGCTTAGCTTGCTATAAAATATTTTCCCCTATATGTATTTTTTGTAGCTTCGAAATAAATAGTTTATCTGCTCCAGCCAGCCAGTCAGGCAGCCAGCGCCAGCATAACAATATGGAACATAATCGAACCAAAAAGCCAAAAACCTCCGACCACCGACCGTTCGAATGGTTTTCATAGATTTTCATGGTTTATAATTAACCAATGCTTGTCCCTGACCAGGATGCAGCCGTGCTAAAAACCGCTAATTATCGCCCGGCCGCATCCCTGTAAAAGTTGCACACAAAATATGTCGCATAACTTTTAAATGAGAGCACGCAAATGTTGACATAAAACCGAAAAATGCTGCCCACCCAAAATGGCGGCGGCCGTCGTAGTCGTGTATGGCGCATTATTGTATCCTGCTGGTGGCCAACTAACGAGCTCTGAAAAAGTAGAGACCCGCAGGATTACAAACGAACGCTGAAGGCTTCGACCCCCATACATCGCATACAGAGGGGTCGGGCAGCGGTGGGGCGTGGCCAGGGCCATGTCAGTCAATTTATTGGCCGGGGCGACAGCGGGAAACATAAGTTGCACTATCGCCTACAAGCACGGCCACAAATAAGCATAAATATGTCGCTTAGAGATACTTACTTTCTCTTTTTCGTTCCGGGTGCCTGTGTGCCGCTGATATGGCGGCCAAGAACATTGCACAGCGGGCAAGGTTATATTAAAGGGCACTATACTACAAAATAAAGTAGCTTAACAATATATATATAGTATATTTGGGAATTCCCTTGAGAAAATTGTTATCCCATTTACCAGTCTTCGTTCTCTTGAAAGCAGATTAAAGTAAAGGTACTTTCCAAACTCTACAACATTTTTAATTCAAATATTTTTCTCTAAAAAAAGGATCTTCTTGAATGTCCAGTGTAATTAGAGTAAGGGAAACTTCCAATGGTTTTCCCTCTTTAATTTGGACTCCATCTCTTCCTCGTTATGTTTTTGCTGTGCATTGCATATTAAGCTGCTTTCAAATATTAAATTAACAGCAGCGGCAACATTGCGAAAAGCCTGAAAGCGGCGTTGCATCATCAGAATGGCGGGGATTATTTGTTGTGTGTGCGGCAGAGAAAATGGAAGACAGCAAAGAAGCCACCCAGAAAAACACACACGCATATACACAAAATGTGGAAATGCTGGCCAAGAAGGGGCGTCGGTGTGTATCCTGGACGCAATTTTAAACGCATCAATTTCAGTTTGCCCAGGACCACCGCACCGAAAGCTCTCTCCGATTTTTGCAACATGACGTGGCGGCAGCAGCAGGCTGCTTGTTATTTCAGCTTTTGTTTTTCCCTGACGCTCGCTCGGCAGGATAATAACGATTTCTATGGGCCGGACCCCATCTTTTTGGTAGAGTTATGCTTGTTGAATTTGCGGGGAATTTCCGACTAAATCGAACCATTTTATTAAGCTGGCAGCCATGCAAGTATTAGCTTTTGACTGCCAGTTTGCCATAGTTCACAATGGAGATTAAATTGGAAATTTGGCATTTACATGGAATTTTATTTGCTCCATTATTGGACTGCACATAAATGGGAATGAAACTGATGATCAACTGCTAATCAATGTGAAAACAAAGAGAATGAATTGTGTATCTCAGCATAAGCTGGCAATCAGTATGGTTTGATCTCTTTTTTAAATCGCAAACAATTGTTGGGATAAGCCGACACACAATATCATATATGGGAAAATTCTATGAAATGCAAATGTATTAAGGTATAAGAATATTACTAAATTTTGCGTTGCCAGGAAATACCTTTCGTTACTGATTAGTTTAGGAAATGAAGTAAACTGTTTATTAAACAGGTATGCCTCCCGCTTCCTGGCACTTACTTAAATTCAATTTATTTTTCAGCTTCGCCCCTAACGCATTTATTTATTCTTATTCCGTAGGGAAGTTTGGCCGGAGAACGACGTGTTCGGTGCAATTTCCGCTGCACCGGAAGACGAGCTGCTGCTGCTGCGTGAGATTTTCATGCACAACATTACAACAGGTGAGTGCCAGAGAAAAAGAAGAAACAAGAACAAATAAAATAAAATAAAATATAGCGAAAATTGCGACCGAGAACCACCAGCGAGCGGTGAAAAACGTGAAAGTCCACCCCCTGCCAACATTTTAATTATTGTTTATTACTATGCATTATGGAGGAGCATGCTCGCACAACCTTCGCCTGACCGTTGTTTTAATTAAAAATGAAAATCTGCCACTTGGCTTTTGCGTGTCATTTATCTTGCGCTGTCTGTGGCCCTTGTCCTGCGTCCTGCGTCCGGCGTTCAGCGCTTCGTGCAGTCCATGACTGCCTGCCCCAGTTGGGGCCACTTCCGGTGCAGCATTTTGCATCTCTACTCTATAAATTTGCCAGCTGAAATAAGCCAAATTATAGCGCAACTTTCAGTTCTGTCTATCTGTCTGCCTGGGTCTGGGTCTGTGTGCCTGTGTGTGTCCTTGTTGCATTGTCTAAGTTTTTTGCAGGCCCCGTTTGGCTTTTTGCCTTTGCTGGCCAAGAAGCCTCGTCCTTCGGGCCGCCGAAGTTCGCTTAACAAATTATCCAACAGAAATTCTTGCGCTTCATTAAAAGTAAAAAATGAGGCAGCGAAGGACCAGCGTTCCCACTCCTGTCCCTTATCCTTATTTGCGCTGTGCCAGTTCCCTGGCTGCCAGCTCGGACTAAATGAAAATATATTAAACGCGTAATTGTTTTATTCCATTTTTGTTTTCCCATCCTGCCAAGTGCATTGGCTTGTGAAATTCCTGTTGTTTGCCTTCGTTCAATTTGAAAGCCAGCGAAGCGTTGACAATTCGACATCCCCTTCTCCGTCCTATTTCGTCCTATTTTGCCATTTTTTCGAATATATATATATATATTTATCTTATTTTTGACATGACTTTTCAATTTGCCTTCGGTGCACCTGAAATGCAGGAGCCGCGTGATTCTGACTTTGTTTAGACAAAAGCCATTAGGTTTTGACAAGCTCTCCGGCATATATCCATATGTTGCATCTTCCCTTTCGTACAGTCTCTATATAGTATGTGGTGGCTTCTTATCGCCTCGGTGCAGTTTGGCTGTTTCAGTGACTTCGCCATCGCTGAATTTGAAGGCTACTACAGTGGCAGGGAAAAGTTTTTGACAAGCACTTTAAAGCGCATCCATGGCTGACACTTTTTTTCGCTTTTAATGAAATATATACAATACTGGAAGGATGTCGCAGCCAACGGAAAAGTTTCCAACTTTTGCTGCGCCGTGCAGTTAATCGAGATTTTTGTGTGCGAGAATTTATGATTTCCGCTCGAGAAGCAAACTTATATCAAGGCTTTTTGTGCTCGGCATATATATATACATACATATATTGGCTTTGGACTTTAAAGAAAGAGTTACGAGCTAAGTGTGCTAACTTTTTTGATAATAAACTTTGGGTATAAATCGACAAAGGCCAAATAATTTGAAATAGTAAAGGATTTTAAGCTAGACTATTCTAAAATGTGGATATGGAATTAAGATTTGAGGGTGAATAATAATGGCAAAATTATTACTTAAATGATGAACCTCTTATAAGAAGTTATATAAACGTTATTTACGGCACATACGCAAAAGTATCGATTTTAATCGATTTAAAAACAATTTTTGCATATGAAAGTATACAAAACGTTGATATTTTCGAGTTCTAATTAATATGAGAGTATTAATATGTATTACTTGCCTCATGAAGTTCAATTTAATATTATATACTCTTTTAAAGATGATGTTTATTCTTAATTAGATCAATTAGATCAAAAGGCATAAAGGATAACAAGGAAATCTATATAATTGTATTGAGTTCCCTGAACGCCTTTATATAGAAAATTTAATTAAGTTTCAATTTAAGGAAACACACCCATTTACCCTCACAAATGAATTGAACGAACGAATCCTGGACAACAATGGGTCTAGTTGTGTGCGTGCATGGATGAGGTGCGCATCCTTTTGCTGTTCGGACCGTGTCTGTGCCTTGAAGCGCCTGCCATGCGATCCGTCTGTCGGTCCGGCCCGGCGTCCACATGAAAGAGTCCGCTCGAACGCAGTGCTTAAAGCATTTGAAACCCTCTTTTGTGTCTGCGTCATCGGTTTTATTTATTTTTTACCCATCGAGCGGGTTGAGCTCGTTAAGCTTCCGGACAAAAAGCGTGACCCGTTCGTTCTAATGGCGACCAGGGGATTTGACGGGCAGCTTAACGCCCGCCGGCCGCCAATAGATTGATGTTCAGTTGACAGTTTTGTCGGCTGCAACAATATGCAATTTACCAAAGGCCACTGGCCGAAAAAAAACGGTATCACCCGCTTCTACCCACAAATTTATGTAAAATGCTTCCACTAATGTCGGGCCATAAAAACCGAATCAGTCCCCAAAGTGGCCATTGGACTGACTGTATTGTGTCCCTCTCACCCTCTGTCTCTCTGTGTTTTTGTCCTCGAACATTTTATTAATTACCGACAACCACAAAGTTCATGTAGTATGCTCACTGCCTGTGGTTTGGCTTTAATTAATATTTTTTTTACGTGACACCCTTGAAAATGTCGAGCATATTAGCTCTATACAAAAGATGTTAATATTAGAATTTTTATATAATTACAAATTCCTTGTAATTGCTAGCAATAAAGTAATAAAAATAGCAAAGAAGACATTTTTAAATCCAATAAACTATAATACATTAGCCTTTTTCTCCTATGATCCTAAAATATTGCTATAATTCAAATTAATTTCTCATTTTAACTTCCACATAATACTTCCCTATCTCCCATTAATCGATTTAGTCATCCCAATAACTTTAATCGATGCTGAATCGAAGTTCACCCTTCACAATTAATTAATTCACTTGATATTAATTTGGCTTTGTGTAAGCCGCCCCTGGTCGATTGGCAAGACAAACGGCAAGTGCATTGACACTTTGCATAATTTACGACACATGTGTCTGTGCTCGTACCCCTGCATATCTCGTGTCCTTTCTATATGCAATCCTTGTTTCAATTTCAAAATGTAATGCAAACTTAATTCTGGAGAAGGAGAGAGAGAGAGGAGGAAAGCAGGAGGTGTGACACCGTGCTGCATGCGAGTCTGTTTGCTTAGTTAAATCTTAATCAAGTTGCTTCGTTGATTTCGATTTGTGGCGCGCATAATAAATGAGGAGTCCTTTGTCCCTCCGTTTCCGCATCGTGCCGCTCCTGGCGAAGCCAAATCAACGCCCAGGACTCGTACAAAAATAACACAAAAATCCACTCAAGTGTTAAAACAAGAACAACAACAAAAAAGTGCCGAGCGCTAACGGGGACAGTGAATATATTTGTATATATTGTTGTGTGCGAGTGTGTGTGTGTATTATTTCAAGTCCTGCCAAGTCTGTGCGCCAAGTCCTTAACTGATTTCCCAGCGCAAACAAGTTGGTCTCTCCAGTTGTCGTTGTTTTCGTCCCGTGTCCTGTGTCCCCTGTCCCCTGTCTCCTGTCCCCTGCCCCCTGTCGCCATGGCCCTGCTCTTTGTCTCGCATAAAAATACAAAGTTTATGTTATGAACACAAATAAAAACAAAAGCACACAACAAAGCTCGCCCAAGAACAACAGAAAGTGCGCAAAAAAATACGAGCCAGGAAAGGAATAAAATACAATAAAATGAAATAAAATATCCACAACACAGCACACACAGCAAGAACAGAGTCATTTGGACACAACTGAACTTTACACAGTGAAAAACGTAGGGTTATATTAGCTAGGGAATACAATAGAATACAAGAATAAAACGGATTCCAAAGTTAAATAAAACCGTCTTGGAATCAAAAAGATTTAAAGTAATCTGCAACTTCAAGATGAGCCAAAATGTTTGGGAGTTATAAATACAAATCTTTGAATAAGGACATATTTTTTCTTTGTGTCGAAGGAGTCCCATCTCCCCTTTTAGCAGTATATTTGCAAGTTGACGTGTCGTGTCTGCTGTCCCCGTTTTCCAAATCCAGTGGCGCAAAGAGTGCGATACCAGACGTCAACCACAACACCCGGCAGCACTCAGTCGGTGCCACATATAGTATTCTCAGCTCAGAGCTCCGGATCAGGATGCGGACGGTCCGGTGATGACACTTACTCAATTAGGTGACTCTGACTCGACACTGATTTGCCTTTCAGCTGGCCATTTTTATTGGGTCATACTTTTCTCTCTAATAGCTCTCTATTCGTTTACCTTGATTAGTTTATATTAGTTGCTTGTGTTGGCTTTTCATCATTCGAATTGTAGTTAGTGTATTTCTATTTTAAAAATAATTCAATTATACCTAGAGAAGGGTGATTATATTTATTAATCAACTGGAAATATTTAAGCATGAGTTCAATACCGAAAGTTGTCATAAATTAGTCAGGATTGAAGTAGGAAAAATATATTAAAACAGAATTTATACAAATAATTCATCTTTCTTATCAGAAATACTACAAACTTGCAGAGAAGCTTAAATAGAAATATTTAGGTTCTTGTTAATTTTATACACAATCAACTGAATCTATTCGTTCAACAAATTTAAAACAAGAAAAGTATCTACAAATACTTTATTCATAACCACAATAGTTTGCAGTTCGTGTTGCAATTGTCACAGGCTTTACAGCATCCGATTAAATTTACTTATTGTTGGATTTTTACGTTGCCACGTGCGTTTATCCCTTGTTTTTCCTCCGTCCATTCGTCCCTGTGTTTTTTCTACTATTCATAAATAAATACAAACACAAACCACACACCTGTGCTCTCACTTTCCTCTTGGGATTTTTGGGCCTCAAACTGCCGGACACAGTTGGTGGCAATGACATTCAAAATATTTAATGCGAAAAAGTAACCGAAAAATGTAACTTTAAATTGAAATGCGAAAAAAGTTAGTCGCCGGGTTCAGCGATACCTTAGTATGCTGTTATAACAAAAAAAAAAAAAAGAAGAAGGAAAAACTTGTCATGTGTGCCCCGTGCGACTCTGTGTTGAGAGCGGAATTTTACCTCTAGTAAACATAAAACGTTGCATACTTTGGGGACACTCGCTCGCAACTGGGCGACAATAAAAACCAGGCAAGGCAAGGGGACCCGATGGAGAGCTATTGAAAGGGGTAGAGCGTAGAGCAGGAGTCATAACGAGTGCAAAACCATGAAATGAAATCGTTACCGACCCCATCCCCATCCCCATACCCTCAGAGGTTCTTCTCGCTCTCTGCAGTCAAATGCGGTAAAAAAAAGATTGGTAGCAAGAGGCTAGATTAGAATACCCTTATCAGGACATTACACATAAGGTTTTCATTATTTTTAAATACTAAAATTGTTTACCAATTTCTTAACTTCTTAAAATTCCTATTTCCTCTCTTAAAAATACATTTTCAAAGTTACCAAATTTAAACAAATTTTCTTATTAATATTACAAAGTCGAATTAACTTGTATTGTATTATTTACAAGTTCGCCTCTTTTGCTTAAAAGGTTATTCACTGAAAATTAATATTTTCCTGTACAAATATTTGGAGCCTTCAAATGTAATCCTTAAAAATTTGCAGTCCAGCTATTTACAGTTGTTATAAAAATGAAATCACCAGTTTTCAACCTGCAATTTTTGTAAAGATGAAATCGCCATTTTTTCACAAATATATTTATTGGATTTCAGACTTTCAGGAAAGTTGAAAATACCCTCGGCAAGCGTATAAAAACTCCGGGGTTTATTGTATAATGCGAGCTCGCTTTTTTTTACATTTGACATTCGTGAGAGCGACTGAGTGTATGTGTGTGTTGGGTGTGCTTGGGTGTGTCACACATGGCTCCAACACCCTCAGGATTGCTGCTCCTTGCTCCCTGCTCCCTGCACGCACTTGGTCGGATGATGACAAGGGCGGGGCGGGGGTCTGAAATTAAGCAATGTGTCCCTAGAGTGCACTACGTTGCGTATACGTAATGTGGCCGTGCTTTTTGGCGGCGCTGCATTAAAAATGAATGCAATTTAAAGTTGCGAGTCGCGGCCACCCCCTCGGTGTATGGCTATCTGTGTATGGGCGTCCCCAAGCACATCAAGAACCCGCAGAATTTTTTGCATATTTAAATGAAAAGCGAAAGCAAAAAAACAACAAGTAAGTTTGGCTTCCGTTTTCCTTTTTTTTCAGCTTGACTGACGCTAATGGAGCACCATTTGGCTGCACTGCTCCGAAATCAATTAGATAAAGTTTTTTCCCCAGCTGCGCTCTAAAGAACAAAAAAAAATATACAAATTATGTTCCTACACTCAAACAAAAAAAAATCAAACATTTTTCACTTTAGTTTGGGCAGCCGGAGCAGTAAATTGCATAAAAATTAACAGTTCAATGGTTGCCCGGGCAATTATTCCATTGCCCGTCACTTGACTCCTCTCTTTCCTTTTCGCTTTCTCCTTCCCTTTCTCCTTCTCGTTTTCGGCCACTCTTCTGCCTCATTAGTGGAGAAAAGTGGAGCATCGTAGAGTGGTTTTACACTGGGGAAAATACATTTTAAAAGACATGTTTATCTTGTAGAGAAAGATAAAATACTTACTTAATTTTGTACACAGTTAAAGTTTACATAAATCTATTCATAAACTTTGTAACAGAAAGACCTCTCGATCTTTATTCAAATACATTTCATTCAAGCTTATAAGTATCCCCAAAATACATAATTTTCTTGGTGTAACCTAGGACATTCTTCCCTTCCCTACCTTTGCCCACTGCCTATTTGGGTTAATCAGAGATAATGTCCTTGTGGCCTAGACCTGGCATCAGTCAAAAGCCAACTGCATTAGCCCTTTACAAGGCACTTATGAACCAGCATTGGCTTTGGCAAAAACTGAAAGAATTCCCCTTCCTCCGACTCTTACCTTTTGTAAATGTCAAAAATGTATATACGAAATGGCATTTCCTCATCAAACTGTCGCTTCCTTCATCTGTTGACACAAATTTCGTTATATTTTTATTATTTTACCATTAACCTTTTTATTGCTCACGCATTTCGGTTAACGTTTCCGAATCCACACCATCGACCACATGGAGGAACTTTGATGTTATTGAATGTTGTGTGTGTTGGCTGCGATGCAATATTGAATATTTAATTCCCGCCCGAAGGAATGAATGTCCAAGGGCGCATAACAATTTCTTGACATTTGCGCCCTCAGTTCCCCGATGTGGCGACAGTTTTTTCCTTCTTTTTTCCTCGCTGTTTTCCGAAGGAAACAAAAAGGCCGGGAGAACAAAAAGATGAAAACAGAAGGAAAAATAAAAGAAAAAAAACAAGAAAAACCAATTGACTTTCATTTTGTCGGCCATTTTCACACACACACACGCACACACTGGCAGTGATGTACATGTGAGCGCTTCCTGTTGCTGAACGCAATCATCTGATTGCAGTTTCGATGTGAAATAATTGGATTTGAAATAAAAATGTTCCCCGTTCTGTTGGATTGGACTCCTCCCCCGGGATTTTGTGTGGGGCGGATGGGTATTTGTATTGGCATAATTTGGTCGGGGCTCCATTCACATTTGCGTCAAGCTTAACTGTCGCATGTGCCACTAATTTAACGTTTATTTTTATTGTCCTGTCCGCCTGGTTGGGTCTTCATTTTCAATATGTCTTGACATCCACAATCTTTAATGTCTTGTAAAATAGAGGATACAATGGCGAGGCCAACCAGTATTACGTTAGGGTATCTTGAAAGGTGCAGCATTTCGTGAGGTTTAGCTGAGTAGTAGGCCTTGCTTGTATCCTATGTTAATGAGTTATTGTTAATGAGTTATCGAATTAAGTGGGAGAATAAAAGCACAAAAATAAAAGATATCAGGAATCATTTCGGCAAATTTTTAAATAAAATTTTACAACTGCTATACATGTTTCATAATGTATTGATTTAACTGACGGTCTTAAGTTCCATCAGAGCTGTGCACCCCACTGTTTTTTTTTTTTTGCTTTCGACATGAGGTCTCTTAAAATGGCAGAAATGGAGTAATATTTTTTGACGCCTTCATTGTCTTTCCATTTCTCTGAAAACTTCTTTGTTTTACTTTGCTTTTAATTGATATTCTCCTTCGTTGCCCCATACAATACAACGATATTTCTCCATTCGTTCATATTATTCCATATATCTTTACTTAATCCCCCAGCCAAATGAAAATGCCAGACAGTTTTCTCTTTCAAATTAAATTTCTCAATTTTATTATTTTCACATTTCTTCGGGTTTTTTTTTGTGTTTGCATTAAAATTGTGTGTTGTTTTCGAGAGGATTTCGTAAAATGTTTGCCATGTTTATCTTTACACTTTTAATTGCTATTCATATTTGCTATATCAATAGTACACGTCTCTTAACTCTAACGTTATTTTTCATCTTCGTACATATATATATATATATTTACTGCAGTTTGTGTTATCAACCCTTTACGCTACGATTTGGCAGCACTAAATCTAACATTAATACGTAAGGTATTTCCATTTCCAGCAAATATTTCATTTTGAACAGCTACCACACACAAATATTGTTTGTTTGTTTGTTTGCCGGCTTGTCTCGGTTTTTTGTTGTCTACTTTCACATTCGGGTTTAGTTGTCTATTTACAAATACACACGAAAAATTATGCTGCAACTATTGTTTATTTTTACTTATTGGATTTTTTTTTTGCTATATTCATCTGTTTTTGAGAGCTCCCAAATGGCCCAAATGGCCGGCCGCCCCGTTGTTTAATTAAAATGCTGCGCGTCATTTTGGCTTAACTAAATATTTGCTGTGATTTTGGTAAATAGAAGTATTTGTTTAATAATTATTTGCTCGGCTCTATGTGTGTCTCGCTTTTGTTCTTACTTTGTTTCTGTATACATATCTGTAAACGTATATATATATCGATTTTAATGGCTAACGCTACAAACTGTACGTCAAATATTTGGCAATTAGTTTTTGTTGCTGTTATTGTGGGTTTTTATCGCATTTTCCTTTGATTCTCGACAAATTAAATGCAAATATTAACATTACTCGAATTCTGTTTTAAGTGTTATTCTTTTGTTTTTACTGTTGTTTTGTTTTGTAAATTTTAAATACATATTCTATGGAAATTGTACATGCAATATTCAGAATTGAAATGTTAGTTCAAGTAAACTCCGCTACAAGTAAATGTTAATAACTATAATTTACAGTTTGACGTTTCAATGTACAGAGCAATTAAGTTTAATTATTGTTTGCTATCCATACGGCCGAGATGTTTATTTCGATTTCTGTTTGCTTTCCCACCCCCTTTCCCCTTCCTTCGACCACTTTTCGAGTCTGCCCAATTATGAGCGTTATTTACGGTCCCAGCAACCGCCAACCGCCAACTGCCAACTGCCAACGGGCAACGGGCAACGACGACCAATGGCCAACAAACAAAAGGCAACTTATTTTCACATAATTTTCTAAATCGCCCCCATTTACGGCACCGAAATGTCGTCCAAAAGCCATTTAGCAGGCAAATAATTACGTCCTGGCCCGGACCAACTTTATTAACTGCGCAGGGAGACAAAAGTCCAGGGTCCTGGATCCCATCACATACCGAGATTGTGCGGAATGCGAGCTCCGAAAGTGTCAAATATCGAATTAACTCATTTGAGTTGGTTCTTGGCTCCGGCCCCGTCTCCTTCTCCCCTCTTGATCCTTGAAAAATATCCTAAATCTTGGCCAGCTGGCCAGTGTCATGAGCAAAAAGTCGACCAAAAAGGAAACCTTCATTAAATTTGACAATGCTCGAGGACTAAACCGGACCGGACTCCGGGTCACTCAACGCCCACCGCACTCTCCGCTCTAGGGTTTCTTTTGTAGGCGAATTTTGTGCTGTGCTGGCAAGCCGAAAATAAAAAGGTTGCCCACCATCGAAACTCTCAAAAAATGCCACCCACTGGCGCTCCACAACAGTTCGACACTTGCCCACTTGGAAGTTCCTTAATTAAGATTTTGTGCGTCCTGGCATCGGAGGACGCCACTCGACTGGAGACGGAGACGGAGACGGGGACGAAGACTCCCCATTCCGCCATCTAATCCCACCCAATCGGGCGTAGGTTGTTGGTCAGCATTACTTTAATTGTTGTTCGGAGCGCTTTGTCGGGCATTTCGCTTTTGTGGCCGAAAATAAATCCTTCTGAATTGCTTAAGCGCACTCCGCTTGAACGCCTTCCAACCCCAGCTCTTCCATAAAAACTTGTGTCTATCTACACTTGAGGGAAAATACTAGTTCGAAATGCTTGTCTAATTGGAACTAGTTTCTGAGTAAACTCAATGGGAGCAAATTGAAGTACTTTGGGCGTTTATAAGAATCAATTTTAAAGTGTCAAAGTTCTCCTTGTTACACAATTTTGGCTAAAAGAAGTTGAATTTGTTGTGAACGAACACTGGTACTTAAAATAACATAGAAAATACCTAAAACAGATTCTTATATCACCTATATAAATCGAATATTCTGAGAAATAAATTAAAATTTAATTCTTCGAGCCGGGTGGACCACTTGTTTCCCTTTTAAACTATTGTGACTTTATTTTTTCGAAGGAAATGTATTAAGAATTGAATTTATGCTTTATTCAGTTTAAACCTGCATTTATGTTTGAATAAAGCACGGAGTTCATGATTATTTTTGTGAGTGCCCTCTATCCCAAATCTAGCTTTCTCTGTTTCACTTTCTCCGACTGTTTCCTGTTGCTGTCGCCGCTTGTGTGCACGCGCCTTCTTCTTGTATTCCAATTACAAAGCCACAAAAAGTTGAAAAAGCTGTGCAATGACTGTGGTCCGTCCTTCAGAGGGGTCGGACTCACTCCATCCTCAGGCCGAGCTCAGCCCGGCTCAGTTCCGTTCAGTTCTGTTCTGTTCGGTTTAGTTTAGTTCAGTGGTTGGGGTCGCAAGATTGTTGCACAAGTTTTTATCGTGTCTTAATGTAATTGTTGTGTTCTCGGTTCGTAAGATGTTCCCAATGTTCCCCGGACCATTTTGCCACCCTTAGAGACCCAGAGGCAGCCGCGTGTCCTATAATTTGATTTGCTGCCACATTATTTTGATGTCCGTTAGATACGTGAATGCGCGGCCCCCCCCAAAATAGTTTTACAACATTTCACTTTTGGCGTTGCGGATTAGATGTCTGGCCATTTGGCTGGATTTACACCATATGTTGTGCTGGTCAATTTGTAAAATGAGGTTAAGTGCGGGACGATTCCCACCCTGGCACATCTTCCAACCCCCATCGATGGGGGTGAGGAATGCTAGATGCCAGCGCAGATAGCCAAACACTTGTCCGACCAACCGAAGGGTGAACTTGTCGGAGGGACAGGGACGAAACTTTAATTAGATTGCAATTTAAACTCGGGAATCTGAAGCAGCTGGCAAAGTAGGTTAAGTTGTAGTCAAGCATCGAACATCGGAGAACAGGAGCAGGACTTAAAGGATATGCAAGGCAAGCAGCAAGGGCTTGAAAGGTGGGAAGTTTGAAGTGGTGCTCAGTAAGCTTGGAAAAAATATATATTTTAATTACTTACTGAAATAGGTACATCTACGATGTATTTAAAATTCGAAATACCAATTTTTTCTGTCACAAACAATGCCCAATTATGGGTCATATTTGTTCTGATATTGATTTTGCTCGCTCTCAACCAATTTCGGTACGATTTATCCGCCTTACTCAGCATCTGCCGCCACAACTTGTGATTACTGAATTGGGCCTGTCATAAACTAAATTGTTATTTAATACTTGATCGATATTTCATTTTTATATGCATGACTATCAAAACACTTAATCTTGGCAAACGGACAGGCACTTATATAAAGTTAACTGGCGGCCCGCACACGGCACTCGGCCAGTAAACTGACCCAAATACGACCACAAGATGGACATCGACTCGAATGGCTCGTAAAAAGTTTGCTGGCGTTGGCTATTTGGCCGCTTGTCTACGCTCGTCGCCTTGCCTGGCTACGGCTACCACGCGACGTATACGTAACAGAAATTTATGACAAATTGTTGCTGCTAACCGAATCGCTAAGAGGTCTGCAACGTGTGGGCGGCGGTGAGGCATCATAAATCAAGACGGGGAGCCGCCAACTTGAAATAATATATGTTCTGCTGCTGGCATATATATAGATCTTGGCAGCCGTGTTCTCAGTTTCCAGTTCTCTGGAGAGTTTTGAGAAGTTGCATTTGAATGAATGTGTCTATCCTGCTTGAAATATTTATGGGGTTTATTCAAGCTAAACTTTCGAATACTTTTTTAAGTTTTTGAACTGAGTTTTTGTGAGTTCCGAAATGCTTTTTGAATCTGTACTTCTTTTTGAAAATTATAGAATAATGGACAGAAAGAAATCCTCTAGTTTCCCAGCCCCTTTATTAGTTAGCTTTCTGGCAGTTGACAGTCGCTGGGCTTTGCCTTACTCTACTTCTCTCTCTACTGGAAGGGCGCGTATTGTCGCTGGCCGAACACGGTTTGTCACCAAAGGCCCAGCCTCCGCGAACTGGGGGCCATCAGTCTGCTGCTCACCGACTTAATGGCCGCCGTCGAGGACGCAGCCTCCGCTGTCGTGCCGCCCAGATCAGTGGCAGCCACACGATCCGCCCTGCTGCCAAAGCCATTACCGGAACTCCTGCCGCCCAACAACTCCATGGGCAGGCTAGGCATGGCGGCGGTTGGCGGACTGCTGGGCGCCATTTCTATGTAGTAACTGTCATCTCTACTGGGCGAGTGCAGGCTGCTGCGACTGCTGCTACTGCCCGAGGAGGACGACCCCGACCCGGCGGAGGAGCACTTGTCCGCCAGCGAAGCGCTGTAGAATTGCTGGCAGCGCTGCTGCTGCTGCAACTCGCGGGCCTGAAGATTGTGCAGCGGCGAGCTGTAAGGCGCCTCTCGCCGCGTGCTGTGATGCCACTTGTGCAGGCGAGCGGGATCTCCCGCGGAGTTCAGCGATCCCTGATAGTGCAGGAAGCTGTGGGCATCATCGGTGTCGCCGGCGAGGTGCCGCTGATGGTGCGGCCGCAGGTGACCGGAACGATTACCTCGCTGCCAAGGCAACTCGCAGCGGTAGACATGGGCCAGGCCCGCCATCAGTACGATGAACAGGATGCAGGCCACCAGCAGCATAACGCCAGGATGATTTCCCGTCAGATTGTGTTGGCTCTCCTCCCGCTGATCCATCAGGTGTTCCGGCTTCGACTCGCTCTTCAGCTCCACATAGGCCTTGAGCTGGGCAAAGGTGCTGAGCTCCTCCATGGAGGGTTCCCGGGGCGTGTTCACACTGCTGTGCTGGTGTTGTGGCCTCACCGCTGTCGCCAAAGTACTATGCTCCACTGTAGTTGTTGGTGTTGCCGGTTTTACGGCATGTTTGGTACTGTAGGTCATCTTCTTGATGCTCAGCGATGGTTTCTTTTTGTGGCTTTTGGCCGGCGCCTTTGTGTCGCCATTTATTGCTTCCGCCAGTCGCTTATCAGCCGCTGACTGGTGCTTTTCCGGCTCCGTCTGCTGATGCTGCTGCTGGCTCGAGTCCAAGGCGCTAGTATCCGCATCCGCATCCGGAACAGAATCCGAATCCGCCACGGTGGCCGTGCCCGGGAGCAGTAAATGCTCGGCATCCACCAGCAGGACATCGCCCTTGTGCATGAGCAGCGGTGTGCCAATTAGATGGCGATCCTTAACGTGCAGCTGCAGTGTGGCATGCTTGTGTGTCGGTGTTGCTGTTGCTGCTGCTGCTACTTGACCGGATGTGTCGCTTGTTGGTTGTTTTAATAAAGTCCCCTGTGCCTTATCGGCTGGCATTTTGTCAGATTTTTTGCTAGCCAAAATTGTTTGTGGCACTTCAATTGCTGTTGTTGCTGCCGGTTCTGCTGCGGCTACTACTGCCTCTGGTATTGGTGATGCTGCTGCCTCTGGCTGACTGGAATTTATTTCTGTTGTTGCTGCCGTTGCCACGGTGGCTTTTGCTGTTGGCTTGGCCAAAATGGTAGCTGCTGTTGTTGCCTTTGTCTGGACCAAACTTGGCAGGCTCTCGGCTGGTCTAGTTGTTGTTTTCGGTGATGGCATGCCAGGGACTTGTTGTTGCCGCCGTTGCTCTAACGAAGTTGTTTCTGTTGGCCGCAAAGTTTTTGTGGTTAACTGGGAAACGCTGTTGCCAGCTGATTGCATTGCTGTTGGGGCCGGCGATGTTGCTGCTGGGGCTGGCTCCTCTGATGTTGCTTCTGTTGCAGGTGTTGCTGTTGCTGATGTTACTGCTGCAGGGTTTGCTCCCTTTGACTTTTTCACTTTTGGCATAGTTCGCTGTGTTGTTGCTGTCGCAGCTGCTGGAGTTTCTGTTGCTCCGGAAACGCTGCAACTAGGCGGCCTTGTGTCATTTTCCGGCTTCCTTTCACCGCACTTAGACCCGCTGAAGTTCTCGTAAAAGTCGTGGAACTGCAGATACTCCGTCTTCAGGTCTCTTTGCCCACTATCCGCCCTTGTCTGACCCACATCCACTGTCCTGCAGGGACTAGCCCACTCGGCTATGGCCAGCAAGTCGCTGCACTTGATGGGATTGTCCTCCAGGAGCAGATCCCTTAGCTGGGGAAGTGTGTGCACAATCGACTGACTGACACTCTCCACTCCTGAGGACTGCAGATTCAGGGTGAGCAGCTTGGACATAGAGAGGGCGGGCAGGAAGATCAAGCGGTTGCCGGAGAGATCCAAAGTCTGGAGATTCACCAGACCGACAAAGGCTTGAGGCGGTAACTCCATTATCTGGTTGTGCTGCAGGAATAGGTGCTCCAAAGAAGGCGGCAGGCTGCTGGGCACGCGCATAAGGAGATTGTGATCTAGAAAGAGGGAGGTGAGCAGCTCCAGCCGGCCTAGGGCATCGTCCTCCACCTGGGCGATGCGGGAGTGCGAGAGATCCAGGTATTGCAGCAGCGGATAGCTGTCCATGTCGCCGCAGTTGATGGACTGCAAAAAGGAAATAAAGAAAATAATGTTATAGAAATTTTCTATAGAGTTTTTTCTAACCTTTGTGCAAGAAAAAGAAATTTCTAAATTGCATTATTAAATTCACAAATTGGCAACGAAAACTTTTAAATCCCTGTCTAGCCACTGACTTTCTAGGCACTCTCAAAGTTATTGTTCTGGGCGAAAGTCTGGCAAAATTTGATTAGTGTCTGACACAAAGAGAGAGGGAAAGTGCGAGTTGCATGCCCGGTCGACATTGTTTAAAAATTAACTTAAATCTGCCATTATAATTACTTCAAAGGACTCGCAGTCAGGCTCGCGTTTGCCCCTTTCTTTGGTTCCTGCGACTGCGGCTGCAATGCTCGGGAGCAATGCTCGTCTAGCGCCAAAGTAAACATAGACGCGACTCGTTAAATGAGACGAGTGCCGGCCTGGCAGCCAGGCAACCAACCAACCAACCGACCAGGAAGCCATCGGCCCAGACAGCCTGCCGTCGTCTCTGTCCTGCGGCACCAAGGCAAAGTAATGAGAGTGTGGTGGCCCAGTCGGGGCGGATTGGCAGGCAACCAACGGCGGCCCCTAAACGCCATAATTTGCCATGAAAAGGCTGCGTGTTGACTGCCGATAAAGGCAGTAGCAGTGGCAGTAGCAAAAGGCAGTCGGCCCGGCGAACAAATTAAAATGGCTTGGCTTGGCAACAAAGGCGCCCGGGAGCAGTGACGAGCCACTCCAGGAGCGACGGAAGCGTCTGCACAGATAGTTGGATAGTACACTTGCAAAATTTTTGATAATTTAAAGCAAGCTAGATACTAGACATTTTAGATTTTCGTAAAGGCTTCAATTTTAATACTAGATATAACAAATTGTGACTTCATTTTGGCACAAAAAGTAATATCAATCCCTAATATTAGTTTAATAGAATTTTGTTACAGGAATTTTAGTTTTTATATTATTTTTAGTGATTCTTAGACCATCCAAGTAACTGAAAGAAGTATCTCTTATTTCCTTGATTGATAATTTCTTTGTAGTAAAAAATATGGGCCCTGCATTTCTTTCTTTTTAATGAAAGCATAAATTAAATTGATTCTTTTTAAAGTGTACTTCTAATTCGAGCTTCTGTCTCAGCTGCACGTTGGCTGTTGGCTTAAACGTGATTATGCTTATGCCAATTATCCTTATTTTATTAATGCCCAGGCCCGGGCTAAAACTCCGTCTCCTTCTTTAGCTCCTGCCACTGCTCTGGCTCCTGATATTGCTCTGGCCTGGTGGGAGCCTTTGTCTCTGGCCCTAAACAGCTTACGAGGCGGCATTTTTGCACCTTTTATGGCTTCCGCCATAATCGACTGAACGACAAAGGCAGCCCAGGCAGCGGCAATTTATGCGCCGCATTTGTTTGTCTACACTTGAAGCCGTTTAAGGATAATGCCAGGATACCTGAGCCAGGCGAACCTGGGGGCGCTTTATGCTCATAATGCAATCGGGATTGTCTATTTTTGTGCCCTTATAAATCTGTTTGCTCTGCCGCTTTTCTGTGTAAGTGTTGGCAATTCGAGGAGCCACGCTAATCTGCAGCTCGTGTTGCTGCTTATGTCAATCAGGCTCACGGGTCCGGCCTCCTCCACAATGCTGCTATATTTTTCCGTCCTGTTTACCCATCTTAGGTCTGCTTTTTCCTATTAAGACTCGAGTCGAGAGCGACCATTCTATTATTTTCCTTTTGTTTTCCACTCGCATTTGCTGAAAAGTGAGAAGTGCACTTTGCTATTCCATTGTGTGGCCACATTGTGTCTTAATTACGTTCTTAACTGGACTTGAGTGGCGTGTCCTCTTAGGCGGACTAAGAGCTTAACAATGCCTGCAACTGCCACTCAAAAGAATTCTTTCCTAACGGCCCTGTATATATTCCTCCGATGGCTAAGACTCTGAATTGGATTATTTGCCGGGGATTATTAGCTGTAATATCTTATTTCACTCGGTTTTCGTAAAATGCTCCTTTTAGTTGGTTGGAACTTTAATTACAGTGAAGATATCAGAGGAGCTTCTTATCGTTGGAAAAATTAAAAGAAAGCCCGCGCTTAATTAGCAGGATGAAGATTAAGTTCAGTCACCTTTGCTAAGTGCAAATAAGCGGCTAATTAAAGAGTTTAAGTCCTCTAAAATCAGTATTGGTCTTCCTTTCCTTTCAGCTTTATATTTTATTGTTTAAGAAACTTGCATATTTATAACCCTACACCATGCCCCACATTATTCTATTAGTTCCTTAGCTTTTTTGCATATGATTAATGCCAGCTGCCTATTCATATCCGTATTGTCAATATTTTCCTGTTCGTATTAATATTCATTGAACTTTTGCTAGATTTGTGGAAACTTTTTGGCCTTGAACCCACGCACAGATTAATATTCATACCCTTAACTTGGCTAGCAAAATCGAATGTCGAAAGAATCAATAATATAAATTTCCTCTCCTTATGTAATGGCTCCCAATGCTAAAATTAACAGCACATAAAATTTTCCTGCCTCCTGCGAAGGCGGAAGTGAAAGAGAACTCCGCACAAAATGTCGGTGGGGGCGCAAATTTAAAAATAACAAGTGTAAATCATACGCGTGGTGAGATTGCCTTGCGGTTGCTCCGCTGGCTTGTAAGCTGGCGGCAGGGAGTTCGACGGGTGTGTGAGTCGAGGAAAACTGGGGGGGTGGTGGGGGAAATGGTGGAAATTCACAGGGCCAAAGGAAAACGCACTCAAGCACGCAGCGAAGCACAGGCCACATAACAGATGCTAATTAATGGCGGCTGCGGCAAAGGGAGCTGCCATAATGGAGCTGAAGTTGGGAGCCTGCAGATGCAGGATCTGAAGCCAAGGACAAAGATGGCAAGTGTCTGTCGGGAATGTGCCGTTAATTGCCGGCAAAAGCGTCGAATTGCGGTTCATTGGCTCTTACAGCAGACCCTGAGAGTCGGTAATTTATCGAACGCAGTGAGGAATAATTTTAGACTTCCTACCGTGCACACATTTCACACCTATCTGAGCCCTCAGAACAGATGCCTATACCTTCTATTTAAAAAGTCATTTGTTTATAATTACATTTTAAAAATAAATTAAATAATTCTTGAAAATAAAGCGGTATGTAGCAGATATTGTTGCACTCACCTTGAGCCAGTTGTCGGAGAGCTTCAGGGTCCTCACTGATTGAGCCAGGGCAGCTGGCACCTGGCACAACCCAGTGCCGCTAGCATCCAGCTCCTTGAGACTCCAGGAGGCCACAAACTCCTGCATGGCCACTCCCACATCCGGGTTGTAGGCAATCGAGAGGCTGACCAGATCGGGTATACCCTGCAAAGCTCGAATGGCAGAGCCACTCAGGCGATTGTGTGACAAGTCCAGATGCTGCAGATTCGGAAGAGCCAGAAAGGTCTCGTAGTCAATGTCCGAGATGTTGTTGTGACTGAGAATGAGCGTTTGTAGCTCCAGCAAGTTATAAAACGATTCTCGCGAAATATTCAGCAATTGATTGTGGGCCAAGTTAAGATTCTTGAGTTGCGGCAGGCGCTGAACAAAGAAGTTCGTGGAGAGTTCTCGAAATTGATTGCAGGAAAGATCGAGTGTTACCAAAGGTAAAGAACTACTAGAGTCGGCCAGGCTAAGGGGTGTATCCCTCAAGGAATTATTGCTCACATCCAGCTGCCACAGCTGCTTAAACTTGTCCAGACTAAGGCTGCCCAGTTGATTGTCACTGAGATCCATGGCTGTGATCGCCTGGAAATCGCCCTTCCACTGGCCACCACTACTGTTGAAGGCTCTCAGAGCCCGATGGGTGAGATTCAGTTTGTTTGCTGGCGCATTGAGCTCCAAATCCCTCTTGTGGCGCTTCTGCTGGTAACGCAATTCCCCCCGAAAGCTGGCCGGTTCGTTCTCATCCCGCAACATTCGATGGATGCTCGTGTAGCTCAGACCCACATCCTGCTGGGACAGCTGCTGCTCCTCCCACTCGGCGGCCGAGCGCGACGATGAGATGGGCATGGGAAGGAGGTCGACCAGCTGGGCACTAGCCCCTACCACTGCCAGCCTTGTTAGCAATGTCCAGGCCAGGAGTAGGGCCAGGCCTAGATCACAGTGTTGGTTCACGATTTTCACCATTTTCGCCCCACTTTCTGTCGTCGTTTTCGGGGTTTTTTTTCTCCTTCTTCTTTTTGGAATAAATGGGGGTTTTTGGTGTTATTTTTTTTCTGGCTTTTATTTCACTTGGAATTTATGCTCGGTACGTGCGAACGTTTAACGTTCAATTTTGAATATGGCTGCTGGCTCATTCATTTCCTCGTTCATTCGTTCATCCGTTCGTCGGGCTCTCCTTTTCTGGAGGCGTCACGTGCGCGCCTTTTTGGCCAAACATGTGACAAGTGTCGGCGGCAGTCAGAGGCGGATGTTGCCCGAGGGCAATGGCTGCGTTTCCGGTCGGTCGGCCATTGCTCAGGCAGCTTGTTAAAATTTCATGGCGCGCACCCCCCTCTCTAAATGTTGAAATGCTGAATTTTTAATTAAATCAACTTGATCATTCTATTCCGGGTCGGTGGTCGGTCGCCCGTCTGTTATTGTTCTCCTTTCTTCCTTTTTTTTTTTTTCAATTCAGCACTCTGCAATTGTTTTACAATTTTAATTGCGCTCCTTTGTGTGTTGTTTTTTTCGCTCCTTTTCTTCTTGTTGTTGTTGATGTTTTCGTAGTAATTCCAAGTTTTTCTTGGCGGGCTAATTGCTGTTGAACAAAACGCAACTCAACTCGAGCAAATGTCAATTAAAAAGCGAGCATTCCCGCCACTCCTGTTGCTGTTGCTATTTCGTTTCGTTTCGCCGTGTTTTTAGCCAACTGTTGTCACATTACAATGCCAAGTGCTCCCCAGTCGTCGTTGTCGTCGTCGCGTGCTTAAAATCTGTAATAAAACGTGAAAAAATTGCTTGTAATTACGCTCTCGTTGGGTGTTGTGTGAATGCAAAATGTGCCAAAGGTAAAACTTGCTTTTCATTCGCTGGATATCCGCCTGTCTGTCTGTTCTGTCCGCCTGCCTGTCTGTCGGTGTTTTCCCTTTGTCCCAATTTAATTTCTACTTTGGCTTTACGACTTCAAAGCGCCCTGGCAGTTGGCTTTAGTGTTATTTTTATGTTGATTGCAGCTAATGAAATTATAATTTCAACACGATTTTCAGCATGCACCCAGCTGGATGGGAGGCGGGGGCTGGGGCTGCTCTCCAAACCTGTCAGCCGCATGCCACTAAGTCCCGGTAATAAAGCCCAGGCCCCGACACACATGTGTGTGTGTGTGTGTGTGTGTTTGTGTGTGCGTGTGTTTGCCATAAATCATTTAACTGGGTCATTTCATTTCCGGCGTAGACAAGCGACAGGAAGGCCACTCCGAGCAACCCGACTGTCAACTGACAACCCACAGCAGCTGGCCCCAAAACGACGCAAATTTGATTTACTCATTGCCGGCCTAATGACGCTCGAATGTATGCTATACTGCTCAGCCTCTGCCCCGCCTTCGTCCTTTTCTATCTTTCTCATCCCGAGAGTATTTTTCGGCTTCTTTTTTTTGAGGGGCTTGGACAACCCAATCCGGACAAATTAATTTGTCAATGTCTACTTAAAGTCGAGCATGGCATTTTGATAACCCAACTGCGAAGGTATAATAACTTGTTACGGCAGATTGCAGTGCATTGATGGATGGCCTGGATGGGCGATTGGAAAGTGTATAAATGCTTTTATGATTATATAATGTCCAAGGAGATTAGTTTATTATAGACAACTTTAAGGATTTGATTGGAAAGCTGAATATCAATCATTATATGGTTAGGGGATCAATATGCCATTAAAATGTTAAAAGGAAATGTATTTTAAAAATAACTATTAGCTTAACCAGAGTTGAATTAATTTATATTTTTACCAAATTAAGATTTCATCTTAATCTTTGATTGGTAACTATTTAATTATTATAATAGAAACTCTACTCTAGATATGGCATAACACATCGATAAATTATTACTGATGTCGATAATTTAATGTTACCAGATATGTGCGATAAATCGATATTTTCTTTTTTTTATCATACAATACAATACAATTTTTCTAATATTTATCAATATATTTTGATACTTCAAAATGTATATATCAAAGATATGATGCTAGTGCGATTTTTTTGTCGATATATCATGTTGGACTTTTTTTTTCGATATATGTACATGCATCCCTTCTTATCCCTAGTACTGTTGTTTATATTCTCTGCCTTTTGAAACATTTTTCCCTAGAAACACACAACTTGAATTCATTGATTTCCTCGAATTGAACGCCTAAATTTTCCACAAATTTAAGATGAAAATATAGCCATATATTAGCTTTATTTGTCGCCGGTTTCCCTGCCATTACACACAAAAATGTTGAGCCACAGCCATATAGAAAAGACCCTGCGCCTGGTTTACGTTAAATTTATTGACAAATATCATCAAGAAGCTGGCGTTTCATTTCATCTGCTGCCGTTTGCTTACATAACAGTAAAATTTGGGCCATAAGTTTGGCGACAGCCACCCCCAACGACCGCCTCCCCCTCGCTGAGCCGTCCTATTCAGTCAGATATTCAGACAGGCAGATGTACGCAAGTCAATTGACATGAAAGTCGATTTCAAAAACCGACAACAAATAGGGGAAATATCAACAGCAGCAACAACGTGAGCTGTCTGTTTGCTTGGAGGAGATTCACGCAACCCACAACAGTTTCCCGGGGTGTCCCTTTACGGGCAAGGGAAGCAACTCTCCCAGGGGCGGGTGCTTGGTGCTCTGCCTGTCAGTTTATTTTATGCCAGCTTGAAAATAATTTGCAAATTGCTGTGCCATATTTTCGCCGTACTTCCGGACTGTATTTTATGATCAGGCATTAGCGAGGGTTGATTTTCAGGAATTTGTCAGCGACTTTATTGCATATTTATATGACAGTCCTGCCCCACTCCGCTCCCTTGAGGATTCCCTTTAAGTTATGTATCTTCACAGTGCATATTTTTGTTAGTTAATCAAAAGCTCAGCACAAAGCAAATAACTTTCGATGCAACTATACTCGAGTGCATTATTCGAGGATGGAAATGCCAGGAGTGCACAAAAGCGAAGCAAAAGTGCAGCAAGGGCAAAAAAATCCAGCACTTGAAAAGTAAAATAACTTTGGCAATCCGATTTGTGTATGCTCTTATAAAGAAAAATTTTAAGTTTTATCTAGCAGCGTTCTTAAAGTAGTTTACTTTAAAATAAAATTATGAAAAACTGTGGAAACAAGTGAAATGATAAGGACAAATATAATTCTTTACATTTTAATCATTTACTTATTTAAAGATTTGTAGTATTTTTTAAGAGCCCCAAGCTCTCTTTGGCTTACAAATCTAACAGCTTGCCCGAAGGGTAGAAAAAGTGAGCTGCTTAAATAAAATCCAAGGCGCACTCATGGTGAGCTTCGAAATTGGATTTCGCATTCCCCGCTTCTTTTTCCCCGAACACCAGCATACGTCAGTGATTTATTCTATACGTATTTAGATGGCCCCATCTCGAACCGGCACCCGTGCCCTTTCTCATACCCCTATGCCCGTACCCGATTCCGCATCCGCTCCCAAACATGGCTTTATCAACGGATGCAGATGCAGTTGACAGCAAGGACAGCCATATGGCTATTCCTCCCATTCAATCCCACGACCATCCTCCCAACCCCCCATTCCATCCCATCGGAGTCCACCATTGCATTTCATTCAGTGCTTGAGATGGCGGCGGTGGGGCTGTATTTCTGCTTTTTGCTTCAGTGGTGCGCTCAATGGTGCAACAAAACACACACAAAATTGTATCTATGCCCGTCGCGGCTGGCTGCATTTTTTCAGACACGCTGGCGTATACGTAATGCGCTGCATTTACTTCTCCGGGGCGAGGAGAAACGCTCCCTGCTTTATTTGTATGGAAATGTTACTGCTTTGTGCCCGGCTTTTCTTTGCTCAGCACGAACGGCATGTTTATTGTTTAAGTGCGCTTCCTGTGCGCTTTTTTCATGCAATTTTTTCTGTCTTCGTTTTGCTTGTGTCTATCCCTTTTGCGTCCTTTGTTTGCTGTAGTTTTAATAAACTTCCGCTTTACCCTTAACTTCATAGAGTTCGCCTTGTGTGAGCCACATGCTTTCGGTGCTGGCGTGGCAAGCCACTCAAAAAAAATTATGTACCTTTTAGCAGAAGTTAAATAAGAAAGAAATTAATAACATATTGCAAAAGATAATCAAACATAATCACAGATAGTTTCAATAACTGTGTTATTTTTCTAGGATTTTCATTACTAAACAATTTTCCCCTTCAGCTATCGACTACCTTTAGCGTGTTACCTTTTTTTGCAGTGTAAATTCCCGGGGATTCAGCGTTTTTGCCATCCTGCTGAATCCTGCAAGCCAGCATCTGAGCATCTGTGTCAATGTCAGGCACGTGCGGGCACGTGGATATGCATGTGGGACTTAAACTGCGTGGCGGTTCTTCTGGCATCTTTAAGCAAAATGTCCAACACTTGGCGAACAATTTGCCACGACACTTGGTCGATTTTCAGCCATCGATTTGCTTTTATTTGCTGCGCATAAAAGTTTTCAAATTAAAGTTTATTTCTGGCTTTCGACTGTCAGGCTGAACGAGCTGGCAATTTGGCTGGCAGGCAAGGCAGCAGCAGCCGCCCAGACTGACTGAGATATTGGATGGTAATGGAGGAGCGGGAGCGGGAACCGGAAAAGATTGGTCTTGGCGGAAAAAAAACCATATCGATAACGAAAAGCCGAGAAAACGGCTGAGCAGTAGGCCCACTCAAAGGTGCTCAGATTGGGCCTCGAAATTGGTTTCCTTTCGTGTTTCACCGAAAAGTTTGAGTGGGCTTTTTATGAGCATTTATTGAGAATTGCGGCAGGCCAGACTCACGGATGTTTCTTTTAAAGATTTTTAAATTTGTAAATGTCCAAACAAACAAAGGTTTCAGTACGTATTTACTTATATAAGCAGCAAAGCTTTAAAGTAGACAGAATAAAAATATATGATTATGATCTGATGTCCTTAAAAAAGTCATTATTATAAAGGCTTCAAAGTTTTACAAATGAAATAATATATCAGGCACTTGTTGTTAATATAAAAACATTATAAACTTGGCATTTCTATCGCATTAAGTCCTTGTAACTTATCCCATAACTACAATTAAGCCAAAAAATACGAAAATCCATTTTTTTCCAAATCTAATTTATCCTTGGGCCATAAATAAGTGTGGCCTATCGGGCATCAAAGTTTCAAATATAAATACAAGGCCGCCATATCAGCGGGATCTGTCATTCCCATCAGCGGGAGATTTTCTGTAGGCACATGTCATTGACTTCCACTCGTATTTTGCCGCCATGTTGTTCTCTTTATTAATGCCCTGCGGTAAAAAGGACCGCTCGGCACTCACACTCTCGCAACCACTTCCATTCGCATCTCCCATTTCACATTTCCCATTGCCCGCCCACCGAACGAACACCCAAGCAACCAAAAACACATAAGTAAAATCTGTAATAAACTTGTTGTTGTTCTTGTCAGTGGGTGAGTGTGTGTGTGTGTGTGGGTGTGGGTGTGCGGCTTTTATTGTTTTATTTGTGTGCGTCTTGCCAGGCAAGTTTTTTTTTCTTTTTATTTATTCTTTTTGGTAGTTTTCCGTCTGCTTTTATTTGTTAAATTGTGTTGTGAAAAATCGCTGAAGGCTCAGGGCCGCCACAGCAGAGCCGGGCCCCTTGTGTATGTTTATTTGGTTGCTTTTTGTTCCGTTTCATTCTATTTTGATGCGCAGTACTCTTAGAGTACTAGGGTATATATTGGGGATTTTAAATATACTTATATCAGGGAATATATATTGATGATTATCAATATAAAAGTAAATTTCGCTTATAAACTAAAAATATACGAAGCCGGACTGCCTGGATTCGTTTTAATCTTTTAAAGTTCCTCGAAAAGGTAGATATATGTTTTTATTATAATATTATATATCCCTGTTCTTAATCCTTGATTTTTAACATCTTTATTCCTTAATCTAAACCAATCTGCCTATATTTTTCAAAGGTAATAAACACGGCATCCATTTTGCAATCCCTTTTCGTTATGAAACACATTTTTCTTATAAAGAACCGATTACCCGGTATTCCATAGTCGTGGCTCTTGGTCAATCGCCATCTTTCCCGTTATACATATTTATTTTTTTAGGTTTTGGGCGTTTGTGTGCTTGACTTCGTCTTGGGCTTTATTTTGGTAGCCCAATTTCGGTTTTGCTCGCAGCAGCTTATCTGGCCAGGGACCTTGAATGCGGCGGAACCGCACACCAAACAAATATTTTTTTTTTAATAAAAATAAAAGAACGTTGACTCGGTTCTGGGTCTGACTGTGGCAGGGGCTGCACTCATTTTTATTATCTAACTCATATTCTTAACCCCTTTGTCGTGGCTTAGTTTGGTTGCGGCAAAGCTTTTTATGAAATTGAAAAAGTTTTTCAATAAATGCGCATAAATTGTTGACCCCCAACTCCCTGTTACCATTGTTTGATTTCGCCAAGTATCTCCATCTTTCTAGCTCATTTCGGCTAGCTCTTAAGTTGGGATATTACTCGTGGTTAATATATAATATATATATAGAGAGAGAGTAATGTCCATGCGCTCGAAGTAGTAAGTAGGAAAGCCAATTCCACTTTGGGTCAACAGCCGTGCGTCTGTCAACAAATTGTGCGTCTGACAGATACTGAAGTGGAGCTGCCTTGGAGCCATGGCCACTCATATTTCCTTGTCCGGCACATAAAGTGACACAATGATTTTCTAATAATTTGCCAAATTGCCTTTGGTTGACCATTAAATCTGAGATACGTGTCTGTGTGATAGCCAGATTATGTTCGCACAGATACCCGCCCATACACACGCCTCCACATGTCTGAGAGAGGCCAGCTAGACAGGATTCCTCTGGCCAGGACATAACTTGAGACTTCTGGCATCGTCCTCCTGCCACTGCCTCGAGTGTGGTGTCATCGAGTTTCTGTGGGGCCCTTAAAGCCGTGGCCCTTAAAGCTCTTTGCCTTTGAGAATCGTGGAAATAAATCTGTGACTAGTGCAAAATCAATAACTTGGCTGGCTGGCTGCTGCTGCTGCTGCTGGCGGGGATGCGTTTTCCTCTCTTCCGCTCTTTCAAGTGGTTTCATATTGCAAAGAAAAATCGAAAAATAAAACTAAAAAAGTAGAAATGCAGCCAAAAATCTACTCGGATTGGATGTCGTTAACTTGGCCCAGAGCCATTGTTCTCTTGTCAGTAAAGGAATTTAGTACCGAAGCGGCTGGTACTCTTGGTAATATATAAAGTATGTTTTTGAGATATAAATTGGTGGCGGACTCAAGTGTCATGAAATCAATTCCAGGGGTTTTCTCTATTTAGAAAAACAAAATATTTGGTGTATTATTTATTAGGTTCTAGGACTTCTTCTGGCGTCTCTGGAGTTTGTAGTTTGATATATTAAAATTCGAATAGTAAAAATTCTTTTGAGTTAAATTTTACATTAAAAAATGTATCTTCTTCGTGTTAAAGTCTCTCAGAACTAGAGCAAAAATCTCCCGACTCGAGTGGATTTGTGTCTCTGCCCCCTCAACCCCACCGAATTCTCATCCGCAAATTTCGTCTGTTATTTTGATTGTGGTTGTCAACGGCGCTTGTTGGATGAGCAGCATCATCCTCCTCTCCATCGCCCTTTCTCTATGGTTGTGTCGTCAACTTTTGGCATTTTGTGTCTTTTAATTTTCATAGCTGGCGGGCGCTCGGTTGATCCCCTGACAGATTTGCTGGCTGGCTGGCAGAGAGTTCCTCTCCTCCTTATTTGCCCAGCTAACAAGTTCTGTCATTGATATGGCAGCGTGTTTTGGTGCTCGGTTGGGTTTTTGCAACTGGCACTGGGACTAATTCTGGAACGGAAATGAAGGCGCAACTGCTTTGACAATTAGCGCATGTGTTTGCGCATAAATCTGCGGACGGGGTGGCAATTTATCAGGCAGAGAGTGAGAGAGAGGCGAGGGCACTTGTCAGTAATACGCGCCATTTACATTAACGCACATTACGCTCAATTTTTCAAGTATCAAATTATGGCAAAGCTCTGGGGCTGTTTTCTCCGAGGTTTCGAACAACAAAAGGCAGACGGCAAACTTTAAATTTTTACGACATCATTTCATGGGCCACAAGGCAGGACGAACCCCAGGCCGAGAACGACAGCGGCAGCGGCAGAGCGAGAACGAGAACAAGAGAACCCTTAACGATTGTTGTTTTCCCCGCTCAACTTCAATGATAATTTGCCAGCACCACCGCCCCGGCTTTTCACGGAGGTCCTCTCCAGCCGTCCTGGCAAAACGAAAAATATTACACGCATAACTGTCGTATTTTTTGTGCGTGAGTGCGAGTCGTCCTTCGCCCTTCGCCCGTTTTTTTTTTGTTTTTGTCTTTGGCGCTGGAAAACAAAAATTAGGCCATTAAGGCATTTACCAAATGCTCCGTGTCCTCAACTGGCCTGGCTTTGGTATTTTCTCTAAACAGGGCACGGTTCCGGATACTTCGGGGGCGTCTTTTTGTGAAATTGAAATTAATGTGGCGGAAATCACAAGTTGAGCACGCAACGCGGCCTGGCAAGGGTTCGGCCCGTTTCGGCAATTGTGCCGCTTGATATATGCTGGTAATTCCCGTTGTGTGCCAATGATTAGACTGGCAATTAGTGAATTAGCATACGAAATATGTATAATGTGTTTCAAATGGGGCATCCCTTCATTTGTCCCAAGAATGGAGGGATGGAAAAACCTCAAATAATTCATTTTATAAAGAATTGCTCAAACAACTTAAAGGGAAAGTAAAATTGCACTTTAAACTCCCATTCGAAACTTGAATGAATATACATTTTAGGAGCTCGTAAAGTAGCCAGTTAAGTGTATTACGAATTTTCATATTTTCGGCATTATTTCACATTATTTGGTTAGCAGCAAATCGAATCCAAAAAACATCAGCAGACATAGCTTCTGGATTGTTTTCGTTGCCGCTGCTGCTCCAACAGCATGCCCCCAGGCCCGGCTGAATTATTAAGCAATTTTTCATATTTTAATGGCAAAACATTTTGCTCTGGCAGTCGAGAATAAGAGAAAAGAGATGAAAAAAAAAATGGAAGAAAACTGGCCAAAGTTTTTAATTTGTTATGCTGCTTGCGTTGCCCACGCCCCCTTTTGAATCGCCCGCCCACTTTGCTGTGCTGTGCTGCATTTCGCATATTTTATTTCCAACATTTATTGTGCGCCTTTCTCCGAGCCCGGCATTCATTATAAGCCATAACAATTTGACCGTGAGGCATAAAAGTGTCGAAAGTGCAGGAGTGGGCGGGCGTTCGTCCTGAACCAGTCAAGTGGGCGTGCCACGAAACTTTTGTTGTCCAACAATGGCTGGGAAACAGTTTAAACAACAGGCGCACGCCTGCCCAAGTTATGCGAGGATCGCTCACAAAAATGTAAGGCAAATTATGCAAGGAGAGCGCGCCGTGAAAGTTGGCAGAGGGAACGAACGAGTCTTAACTTTATTTGATGGCCTGGCGTTTAATTTGATTTAAATTATGAAAGCCAGCGCAAGGAGCTGCTGCCACTTACGATGTGGCAAAGTGCAATCCATTGCTGCCTTATGAATGCCTCCCCGAATATCCTTTTGACCCGCATAAATAAACGCGTGCCGACGCCGGCGAAGGCCTGTCCTTCGAGGAGCAAGAGAGAGAGAGAGAGCGGCTAACCAAACTTATAAATCCCAGATATCCTGACCTTAATGCCACGTTGAATACGAAATGATGATGTGCGTCTGTGTCGGTGTGTGTGTGCAAGTAACCGTGGGAAGCACTAAAAGCCAAAGCCAAAGTGTGAAAATAAAAACAAACAGCATTGAGCCAGCTGGCAGATAGCAGCCACCGCAAACGCAAACGAAAACTCTGAAAAAAAAGGCCAGGAAAATCGATGCGAAAGTGTTTGCTGTCTAAAAAAGTTTTCTACACACTCACCGTATACCCTAAAAACCCTCACTCACACCCACACCAGTAGCCAGCCATACCCACAGATAGGTGCCTGGTGACTTGTAGGTGGCGCCCCCGGGTGTCCTGAGCTGTGATGATGCCAGGTTAACTGTGCGTATACGTAACGCAGTTGAGTGGCTGCTAAATATTTTCAAGGATAACTTTACACAACCCACTCATACATGTGCATACGAAAGGAGAGGATATATATGCGACCCGAAACTTTGTCGCCCAACTGCTTATTGTTTTTGTTTTCCGCTCTTCCTGCCGAAGGATTAACATTCGTTAGAGGCGCACCTCGGCAAAAGGGTACAAAAGCGGCAGATGCATCAAGAAAAATCTTTTAAAAATATAAAATGCATGATGACAATTAAGGGGAGTATTTTTTGGGAACAAAAAAAGTTTTTATCTCTTTAATAAACATTTTTTTTCAAACCTTAAATACCAAATTTGATGTATACAAGCATTTTAAAGTTATAGTTCTTATATTAGTTATTGCCGCAGTGTATGAATATGATATATCTAACTGGAAAGTTTCTAGCAACAGAGCCAACTTCAAAGCCAATACAGGATATCCGAGGGCTCGATTTCCTCGCATTTTTTATGGGTAGCTGAGACCTTGAAATGCGATACGCTCGAGGTGCCCAACTACTTTGCATATTTTCACTATTTCTCTTTCTGGTTTGTCGCTCGTATACGTGACTTTGCGTTTAAAGGATGCCCAAAGGCATAGAAGATAAGCTGCCACCGAGAACGGAGAGAAAATTTAAATAAACCTAAAATATATAGAGGCTGGGGGTAATTATTCTCCAGTGGAAGCCCAGACGCATTGCAGCCGTGGATGATGCAACATGCAGCATATGCATAGCCTCGAAAGCTTGTCGTCGGTTTTTATGACATTTCCGATGAATACAAAATGCTTAATTAAATGCCGTCGCGGCACACAAATTGCGATTTTCCTAGAAAATCCTGTCTGGTATCGTCTTCCCCTTCTACCAGATTCACCGCCTGTTCTAGGCATGTGATGACACGCATAATTTATTCAATTTCCATGTCTCTGTGTGTGTATGGGTCCTGAGTTAAGGTTTTACGCGTCTCTAATGCTTAAATTACACATTCAGATACACATACAGGCGCGCACACACGCACACACTTGCCGCAGTCATGTGCGACATTTGGTTCGCAGGACTTTTTGCCAACGTTTTGTTTCCCACTTGGGCAAATAATGATCCCCAGACGGGGTGTTTTTTTTTCGTGTCCTCTCCATTCTCGTTGCGTATTTACTGCAAAGATTATTTGCACTGCCGTCGTTCCCATTGTGCGATGCTGATGAAGGGGAATAATGGTGATCCAGAGGGGACTTCGGGTGGCATTATGGGGGGGCAAACTGCCACAGTATGTGTTGCGTGTCTCAGCATGCGGCCGCTTTGTATACAACAAATCACTTTGTTGGCGCAACACTTTAATGTCGGGGATTAGGCATTAAGGTGAGATTTCCAAGTGTGCCGCACTCAGGAGCGTAGCCAAAGAGGCGGAGAAAGGCGCTCATATTGTCAATTCAAATATACATAACATATTTCACCTTGAATCGTATATAAATCTAGGAGGGTTTTAATTTCTTTGGCTTTTAAGAAGGCTTAACAAAATGAGTAATTGTTTTTGATAGTTTGTACTTAAACTTAGATTGTTCGAGGAATCGAAAAGAATACACATTTTGATGATTGGTTCTTGCCTTTTATTTAATGCTCGTACCAGTCTTATGTCTTAATTCTTATGTGTCCCCAAAATAATAAGTATTACTTTTATAACTTGACTTTCCCCCCAGAAGCTTTTACTTCCGCATTAAACGTTTCCATAATTTTCCAAGAACTATAAACTTGTTACTTTGGTTCGTAATAAAAACTTGATGTTTACTTTTTAATCTCCCTAGGAATTCCCTCTGAACTACGCACCTGTAATGCTCTCTACTAAAACCATAAGCTATATATATTTGAGTGCTCCATTTGCATTGTTAAAGTCATTTTGCTGCAAGGCAAATGTGTCTGTGTGTGTTTGCTTAAGTGCAAGGAAATGTGCGGAGAGCGGAAGTTGGTTTTTGGTAATATCAGACCTCATATGCCAACTGCTTACCCATATTTGCACTAAATACGTACGAATTTATGCACACATGTCGGGTAATGGGGGGCGGTCGGCGGTGGCAATATTGAAAAACTATGTTGACACAGTTTTTGGGAACATGTCAAGTGGGAAAGCTGAAAAGCTTTTTACTCGGAGCAAACTTAAACCAAAAGTGAATATTTGCTCCATATCAAAAAGTGGAAGTGATTGCGCAATGAGTTCTTCACACAGACAGATCCAGGTGAGTCGGTTGGGACCTAAGAGACTTGAACGCACTAGCTACTAATTATAAATATTTGTACATTCAGACACAAGTTTTCCCATTGCAATCAGTGGAGTAGTGCAGATGTGGTTGGGTTTTTAATACGAAAATGCAGTGAGTTTAAGGTAATTGCTTTACAAGCTTTCAGGCGTGCGGTTTGGAGTAATGTAGGGCTTTTCTATACAGAAAAATATATTAGATATGCGAAGGGTTTAAGGGAATTGTTTTAGGTATACTTATACTTAGACTTTATTCTGCCTTTTATCCCTATTTAATTTCTGCTCCAGTAAGAATAACTTTAGTAGACTCTAGGTTTATTTAAAGTCTAGTTTAAGTGGCATTAAATTTATATATTTTTGCCCCCGCTTTCATGAATTTCGCTCACATAAAACGGATTATAAAATGTGAATGGAACATTTCATGATGCTTCATTGGCTCTCGATTGCTTTAAATGGCGGCGTATTTGTGCAGACTCAGCGTGAAATATTTGCGATGGATAGACAGCCTGCCATTTGCCATTTTCCGCTGTGAAACGATCAAAATCAGTGTGTAATATTTTTCGCTTTTTCGCATTCGCCAAAAATGTTTAACAATTTAGCCGAATTGGGGGGTGGTCTTCCGGTTTTTTTGACTTTTTTTTTGCAGTTCAGGGGTGTCTTGTCTTTGGGCGGGAGTGAGGCATGGGCGTGTGTCGCCCATCAACTGCAAATTGCGCACGCAAATTGTCTGCTGCCAGCCGCCTCATGCCATAGTTTCGTTGTCTATTTCGCGCCTGTAAATCGTAAATCAGCGCAGATTATTGCTGCTAGCCCCGGCCCCGGAGCTCACAACCATTTACATTTGTATCTTCTTTGCCTTTGCTGTCTGCGTTTTTCAATTTGGAGCAGCTTAAAGCGACCGCCTTGCCGTCTTGCAGCTTTATCAAAGGCCGTTCTTCTTCATAAATATGCAAATTGTCTGGTGCCTTTCTCGGCGTTTTGCTTCCGCCGCTGCCGTTGCCCTTACTGCCATTTTCCAGTCCTAAATCGGATTTACTTTCACTGGCTTTAAGTTTCAGCCGCCTTGTCTGCGTGCTATCGGTCTGGTCTGTCTGTGTGTGTGTGTGTGGGGNGGGGTCCTTTGTAGTCACGAAAATATTTGATTATTCGCTGCCGCACATGGAAGGGTCTACCCCATTTTCCATTCCCCCCCTGCCCGCGGGTTGCAGCTAACGACTTTGATTGCCACGAGACGAGGCACGTGATTGCAAGTGCCCGAGTTGGCCGCAAACAATGGAATCCCTGGCTTTGTTCGGCCAAGCCCTGTGAACCCAGCAAAACCCTGTAAACCTGGCCCATCTGGCACCGCTTGTCTCGAGTGTTGCGGTCGCCACCCGCATCACTCATACGCACTGTGGTTGCGGCACAAATGCGGATTGCGTGATCTTATGAAAGCACTTTTGCAGCTAACCCTGTTTTATATAGATGACTCATGGTTCGCGATTTTCTAGTTGTAGGAATATTTTTATTATTTATATTTACTGCCTTTAATCATAAATTTATTTAAAGAGAATATCTGGCTGTTGCCAAATTGAATTGAAACTTAAATAATTTTATTATGCAGCCCACGTTATTTCAGCAGCTAATTAAATAAATAATAATTGTGCTGCCAATGGAAACAATTCGCATAATTCCCGACATGCCCGGAGTCCTGATTGAAAGTCAAAATAAATTGAGTTGGCTGTGTTTTTGATGTGATATCAGGTTACGATGCCATGGTGTCTTGGCTTCTTAACCGCACAAGAGGCACTCACTCACTCACTCACCCGCTAGCTCGACACCCGGGCGGGCACCCTTAATTGGGACGACCTCCCCTCTTGTCAGACCCCTCGAAGGTTGAGAGGGTGCGTGTGCTATCTGGTTTGAACTGGCGGCACTTTTGCTGCCATCTAATTAGATGTTGTGGTTGCATTAATTGCCAGGAGCTTGGACTTTATGACTTTGCCGGGGGACCAGGTAGAGATACTCGGCAAAGTTTTATTGCCGTGGCAGATAAAAGGCGAATTAGCGTTCGCTTAATTTGGCGCTTGACATTTTGCCAGAGCATAAACATGCTCTCTCTATGCATATATATATTTGTGTATATATTGAGTACCCGGTGTAGTGGCATTTACATAGTATATATCGATGTGCTCTCATGGTTTTGTTTGCGCTATTTACTCATAAATGGCCCACAGGAATTTCATAATACTTTTGCGAGCAGCTTTGCATGCATAATTCCAGCGTATGAATATCATGTGCCGGTCGCCCGAACAAAGCAAAAATCAATCAAATTAAACCGAAAATGAAAATGAAAATCATAAAGCAGCTCTCACTGCTCTCGAATCCCCAACAGAATTGCGCAACGGTGGGTATTGTGGCTGGAACTTGAGCAAGATCTCGGCTAGCCGCATTTCCATAGTTTCCACAGTCGATTCAAATTCGTAGCTCAAAATTTCCCAATTTAATTATCGATAGGTAGAGGAAGCCCGAGCATAAAGTTTTGAATGCCTGCCGGCAACTGGGAGTTTCTGTTTTTGTTTCCATTAGCATTCGCAAGTTTGTTTTAGCCTTTGTTCGAGTTTGAGCCCCATGACCTCTGTCCTCCCAGGAGCCTTGGACTTTTGGCCAGAATTTGAGAATTTGCATTCGGACTCACCACCCACCCCACCCGGCATTTAGGCCTGAATTTATCGAATTGTGCAATTGACTTGCGGGCCGACCACAATTGTTCGAGCCATCGTTAGTTTCGAGTAATATTTGATAGTGTTGTGGCTGCAAATTGTTTTATTTGGTAAATCAAATCTAAATGCGGCCAGTGACCAGTTGGCCATAAAATGTCAGCTGTTAAATAAATTATCGGGCCACTAATTAATTTCAATTCCATTAACAGCACTCAAAAGGATTTGAATTCGAGTAATTTTAATTTATAAATTAATTGCGTGTGGCTATGAATCGATTGTCCAAGTGCTAAATGCATTTATTCTCCACTTTTTCCGTGGCATTTAATTAACTTGCCAAATACAGCCGGCATTCTCGTTACATTTACCCAAAAATAATTGCAATTTATGTTTATTCTAGACGGGCATGAGAGATGTTTTTAAAATGTGAAATATTTAAGTGGAAAACTTTTTCAATTTTCGTCTCTGCTTGTTCATAATTATGAGTTCTTAACTACAAATCAGGCTGGCGAAGCAAAAAAGAATTGTCCAGCAATTAAAGCGGCAAATTAAAAACTGAGCAGCAGGCTGCCAGCCAGATGAGCAGCGGCAGCGGAGGAATGTGAATGAATTAGCTCGATTTGCATGAAAATTTCATAAATATGTAAGCCGGACGACAGTGCGGGCTGCTGTGGTGGCTATATAAAATCGAGAGGACCGGGCATAAAAAGCGGGCGAAAAGCAAACAAAATTGCACAGCCCCCAAGGTACGAGTAATCAAAGCAAAAATTACCTAATTAACATAATCCGCAGTGGCCAAATGAGGCGGCTCCTGCTTTGGCTCCTCCTGCTATGCCTGCTCCTGTTTTGTTTTCTGTTTTTGTTTTTTTTTTTTTTTTTGTGGCGGACGAAGGATGAGCGTTGGGTGGGCGTGGCCAGTTGGGAGCGTTGTCTGTCGTCTGCTTTGGCCGTTGATTAGCACTGCCTTTTGCTCTACACTCGCACTTGGGTCTCTCTCGTCTGTCTGCGTAAATCCTCGGTGATAAGTTGTCTAGGACTTGATCCTGTTCACGTTTCTCTCGTTCTGATTAATATGCAGAGACGTTTAAATTTCGCTTTTGCTCTGCTCCGAGCTTTCGTTACGTTTTTAGGGTTTTGTTTATGGTTAATTCACTTCGCCTGGTGTTTGCTTTAAGGTTTTTTCCCGAGCACTGGATGCACTGCAAATGGATTTTTCACCGTGAGCTTAACGAGCTGGCTTTTACCTGGTTTTTGGCAGGCAAGCGGAAATGAGCAGATTCTTGCACACTCACACATTATGCACACTCCAATACACCCACAAACACACAGACACACACACGCATGCATGGAACTGGCGGAAATGCGGGAGTTCGCAAAATACTATATCCGGGAGGGCGGTGGAAATGATAGAAAAACAATTTGAGGGCCCAGAAATTATGCAATAAATAATTTTATTCGGCATTTATTATTAATATGATAATATATATAATAATAATAATAATAATGCCAGCATGCAATTATACGGGCTTATTAGGAAATTATATTTCTTTTGTTTTTGCTGAATATACTAAAAGATTATTGAGTATTGTTTAATTTAGCTTATTGTGCATTATTGCAACTATTTTTATTGCATTTTTTAGAGATTTAATACTATATTTCTGGCACCTAACATCTAACCTTACTAATTTTATAACAAACCACCTTTACACACTTCTATAACTTTTTCATTTCCCTTTGATTTATGGTATAATACTGAATAAAGTACAAATCTTACTCCTAACTAAACGAAAATATACTTTTAAGACCCATAAGCATGAGAAAATCCCTAGCAGTTAGCTCCAGTGAATAGTAAATAAAATAAGGAAGCTAAAACTAAGCTTGTAGGGGAGTTAGATGCCAGAATACTCCTATCCCAATCCCAGTTTCGACGCCTTACTGTCTGCCAACCCAAAAAAAAACTTTGACGTTTCGCCTGCTGCCACCGGAAGTTGGCTTACATCCCAAATACAAACACACGCACACCACTCATAACGCACGCAAACACACACAATTAAGAGCTGCTTGATCTGTGCTACCTGGTCTTTTGTTTTATGTTTAATTTGCACAATTGCTATATTTGGAGGCAGTTAGTTAGTTGCTTGTTTTTGTGGCCTCTTCACTCGGCACTTGGCACTTGGGATTTTGGTTCGGTACGGCGCTGTCACGAGTCGCGTGTCCTGGCCTCGATGGATTCAGCACTAGACTGAGCTGCTCTTTCGACCGGGACATGCTTTTTAAGCCAGCCAGAGCACTTCGAAATTCGAAATAGCCGCCAAGCGCCGGCGCGGACTCTCTTCTTGTGGACCATCGTCGCTCTTTTTCGGCTTTTGCTCTTCGTGTGGCACTGCTGAGTCCTGGCTGCGCTTTGTTATTATTTTGTTTATGTCCCTGCCAGCAGGCCGTCTGCTTCTGTGTGAGATTGTGTTTGTGTGTGTGTGTGTGTCATCACCTGTTAGCATTTGCGAGTCCTTGAAATCCGGCTCAAACTTACACAACCTGAGCCACCGAAATCCAAACCACCCGCACACACCCTGCCCAGTTAGCTGCTGTCGCTGACAGTGTCTTTGCCATTATGTAATAATCACAAAGACACACACGCACACGTGTTGGGCTTTAAATTAATTGCTACCCAAAAAGTATAGGGATATCCTGTGGGTAGGAGTCGGTAGTTGTGCATGGCAGGACATTGTCTGCTCCTGACCACAGGCCAAACACCAAGCACGTTTCCCGTTTTTGCATGCTACCAGCTACCAGGATGCCCACAGAAATTCTGGCATGAAGGTCAGTCGAGGAGGCAGGTGAGCTGACATAGAGCTGGCTAGGTGGGGCTCAGGTGTACGTACTCCTGGTCATGTCCAGGTGTGGGTGACGCGCAAAAGTCATTAAGTGTGGCCACCGGCCAGTAAAGTGCGATGCGCAGGCAAGGCTAAACATTTTATTTTGCATAAATGAAAGAACTTCCGGTTACCTCTTTATATTATTGATTAATTTATTAATCATCCTTTTTAAATTGCAAAACATTTGGATTTTGAAATTGCGCTTTAAAAGGTATAAATAAAAATATTTATAATGAAATACTTGAGAATGCTTATTGATTTCCAATTATATATCTAAGTGTCTCGTCTATTTCGCATTTAGAAGACTCTACATAAAGTTGTATAAGGAATTTCTGTCAATTTGAATATAAAAAAAACAGTGGATTTACTCTTTATATTATTAGTAATTTAATGATTTATAATAGTAATTATTATCGACAATATTGTACCCATGAAGTACAATATGTTGGAGGTCCTCCGCCACTAGTTTCAATAATTGATTTTAAAACTTTCATAAGAAAAATATTGTTGTAATAAATTGATGATAAAAATTTAATGTTTCATGTCAGCTATATTAATATATTCCATACTTATCATATATTCAATAGAAATTCATAAATTCAAACGAAACTAAACTTGGTTTATTCTTTCCCTATTCCTTATGTTTATTTTCACATAAAACCAGCCCCATGTCCTTTAAACATTCTTCTGTGTGAGTCTCGAAGTGCCATCATGACTTCCAGACTCCCATTCTGTTTGGGGCATATTCCTGACTACCCATGAAGGTACATCAGCAACGCCGTAACGAGGTTCATGTTTAATGGCCGTGCAGTCGCAGCCTTTCGGGGCGAGGTGTTGTTGTTCAGAAGCAAAAGCAGGAACAGGACACGGGCTGGAGCTGGGGCTTTATCCACAGTCCTGTCAAGGGGTGTCGGGGGCCAACAAATGCAGCTACAAAGGCAGCCCAAAAGACATGCACTAATATCGTGCTGTCCGTGTTGCATGCACCGCCACCTCACCACTCCTTCACCCGTAGCTCTCTCTCTCCTCCTGTGTGCCATGTTTTTGGGCTTACAGCTTGAACCTGACACAGAAAATTGTATTTTAATGACGGAGCATAGCGTCACTGCCAACGACAAGGACATCGCAACGCCAGGCAACCGGAGGATCTCCCATTCAAGACGTTAATAAAGCGACGCACACGCAGCAAATTCCATGGTGTGGCCCACAAAGGATAATGGGTGGGTGCGAAGGTGGTGGCACTTGCACTTCCAAAATGAAGTTGTTACTGCCCCAAAAGTCCGGCTCCGGCCGGCAGACATTTTTTGGGCAGGTAGCCTGCAGCAGGTGTGCAGCACGAACCAGTAGCCTCCTAGGCAAATCCCCGGGTTGTGTGGCTCGCATGCATATTCCATTCCAATTGCACTGTTTCACAGGGGATCCTGGAAAGTGTCCACTCGACTAGCTTTGCATTTTATCAGGACTCTCACACACAGCAGTGTGTTGTTGTAACATAAGTACACTTGTTTATGCATTGCAGCAGTCATAATTATTGTTAATGGCCATTTGTGTGGTTGTAAGTCCTGCCCGAGAGTCCTCATCTATCTATCTATATATGCAGCTCGTGCAGAATTGATCGAATCAGCTGAGGAAAGCTTTAAATTTCGATTTAAATTCGAAATAAAATTGTTCTAGCCTTGCCGGGCTTATAATTATATTTTCTTTGTATGTAAAAACCATGTTCTATAATTTTGAGTTGATTGTTTTCTTCCCTCATTCGCTATAATCATGTATTTCCTTCGAAATTCAATCAGCCTTGCTGGCATTCTGATTAGAAATGATATTTAATAAGTATTTTTTCTGATTTCAGTTGAGCCCCAGGAGAAGGAGGACGAAACCGTAAACGAACCGGACGAGGACGAGGACGATAACGAGGAGTTCGAGGAGCAGGGTAAGCTGGGCAGACCACTCATCGCATAAATCTGTGATAAATATGAAAATAATTTGAGGAAATTTCAACTAATAAATGGCATTTGCCTGTTTCTGTCCTCCCTTCTCTCTCTCTTCCCCTGCACACAGATAATGGACTCACCGAGAAAACGTTCAAATTTGATGATTTCGCTCGCAGGTAAATAGGCCTAGTCCAAAGGACCAAAGACCCCACAGAGCATAAAGTTTTCGAATCAAGGCCAAACCGCTAGGACACTTTTCCATTTTGTGTCCGAAGAGGGGTCGTCGAATAAGGGGATGTGGAATGGAGGATGCTTAAATTTTACTGCCCTTATTTGAAAAGTTATCATGGTCGCTCTCGCTCGGTTGAACGGCGGTTTCGGGCTGATGGTCGTGTTGAAAATTGTAATTGTGTTTTTAATTGAAAGGCGGTCCAGAGTCAGTGCTCGTGGCTACTAATTAAGGATTAGTGTCAGAAATTACTTGTGCCAAAAGTTTTATGGCCGCGAACTCGAACTCGAAACCGGCGTCGCACACAGATGCCGCGGGCAGCTTAGAACGAAACAACAGCAACATCAGCCGCACAGCAGCAGCAACAATAGCAACAATATCAGCAACATCAGCACAGCAGCTACATCAGCAATCCCCGACCCGCTACAACAATTATAATAAAATGACGTCAAGTTGGTTTGCCGGTTGTATTTTAATTGCGCTGCCATCGCCGCTGCCATTGTTGCTGTTGCTGTTGTTTCGAATGTTCCTAAAACTTGTGCGCCGAGTGTAGAACATTTGCGGTTGCGGTGCCTCGGCTTTCCTCTCAATGCTGTTTTCGGGGGGGTGGCTGCCTGGATAAACTCTTAAATCATAATTAGTTAAATTTAGCATAATTTAATTGGAGTTCTGCTTTATAATACCCTCTCCGTCTGTGTGCTCCCTTAGATTGCTGAATCCGAAAATCGTTCGCGCCTGTACACTAGTACTAACGGACTGGGCAGATATACCCTCGCGATCCTTGAAGGCGGCAGTAACTATTCTACATCGCATAGCCTACGGTTGCAAATGTCCTGGAATGCTTTACCAGGTAAGTGATGCCAATGAACTTTATTATGTTTAAATAAAGTTATATTAAAGTACAGAAAATGTATTAAACAACTGCCAGTGTATTATAAGGTCATGGATTGGAATAGGAATTTCGGGAAGGAATGTAGGAAGCATGTATTTTTGAGCTTAAGAACTTATGAGTGGGTTAAGGTGGAAAGCAGGCATAAGGACAGCCCTTGGGTTATTTTATAATAGCACCATAACAGGCAAATATCGACATATTAGTTTTATGTGGGAGATATTGAATAAAGTGATTAGAGATGATAAAAAAAAAACATAAAACTGTAATGATATGCAAATAGCTATTACTATACAAAAATCTATTTAACTTTTAAGACCGGCTATATTTTAGCTACAAAATGAACAAAGCTGTCCTTTAATTTGCCGAGAGCATACCCGAAGACAATTGCCGAAGTTGCACGAAGATTGATAGAAAGCATGTGTGGGCAAAGGCCAGGCAGAGAAATTTGCTGACCTGCTGTTTTGTTTTTGTTAATAAATTACAATAAATAAGCCTTGGCCACACTTAATTTTAATAATTATAATTCCGTTAAAGCTACAATTTAAACAAATATAAATATCTTTAAATTTGTACCCCCTATTACCTGTGAAATGCATTTGCTAAAAACCCGCAACGACGGCTTTTAAAATATTTTTTTTTTAAGAGACCTGCACATAAATCAAAGTCAAATGCAAAAACAAATGCCGCAGCTTAGCTGGAGTTCCTTTTTTTCATATATTTTTGCCTTGCTCTTTCTTCTACTGTCGCTGCTTTCATTTCATTTTTATGGTAATTTGTACAAATTAAGCGGACCTTTTTTCTATTTGTCCAAAGCCACAAACGATATTTACTGCGGCGCGCCCGCGTACGTATATATTTTTTTAAGCGGGTTCGTTGGGTTTTCGGAGGACTCCCTTCTTGGTCCCTTCGTCCTGTCAGCTGGAATTTGAACTTTTTAAGCCTTTCACGCGCTGCCTTGAGCCGCAGCATCGGGTTGGGCTCGGCTGCTGCTGCGACTCAAATATTCAAATGTCTGCGTTTGAGTTTGTTCAGTCCCCTTAGGGGAAGAGTCTAACGCGATTGTCGTGGAGTTGGTCCTCAAAGGTATTTCCCAGATTTAAATGATGCTTTTACTTTAAATTTAATGTGACATTTCGGTTAGATTTCTGGGGAAATTATATCATTAAAGAATGTTTGAAGCTGATTTATTTTTTGCTTTAGCTGTCGTGTTAATATTTATTAAAAGAAATTCGTCCCATTTAAACTTGAACCATGAAAAGCAATACATTTTTCTTTATTTTATTTTGTTATACTATCTATGGTAATTATTTATTTATTGTGTCTCTTAGGTTGTTGTTTTGAATTTGTCATTCCCTATTTTTTTATTAGAGAAATCCCTTTCTGTAGGGCATTAAATATTGTACCTTTCCGTGATAGGTTTTCACTGCTTTCCGGATTTCTTTTCAACTGCTTATGCTGCTTTTCACGGCTGGCAATTAAACTTTTCTTTTCGGGCAGAGTTCATAAATCACATTCAGCAGCAGGCTGCTGTGCGGCCTTCGCGTTTACCATACCCCGCCGCCCTCAAAAGGCTTTTCCATTTTCATCGGCTTTAAGCGATGCTTAAAGCTCTTTCGGTTTCGGCCAGTCGTGGTCGCAATCGCATGCAGAAACCACTGCAGAATCTCTGGCGAATGGCTAATCACTGGAGCAACCAAAAACGGCATCGCATTTGGGGCGACAAAGCCGATGTTGAGCGTCTCCTGTTTCCCCGTTTCTGGCCAGGCTCGGGCGCGACAGGCACTGCTCCCTATCAGCGTCATCTAAGCCGGCTCAGTGTCTGCTGTGCACAAGCGACGATTAAAAGGACGACAATGACGATGACGAGACTGAGGAACAGGACACTGATAGAAAAGAATACCTTAAAACATAAAGCATATTTAGAAAATCAAAGGGGAAAGGTTTGTAGTAAGCTAGAATTATATAAAAATGTATATCCTAGGCATATTTTAAAAGTTACCTTTTAAGTTATTATGTTAAACTATCTATTTTTCTTTTTTTTTCAAAACTCTGACGTTATTTTTCCTAATGTACTTTGAGAAAATTAATTAATCTCGTTTGTAGTCTTTTTGCGTCTATATTAGAGAGCTTACTTTTTTCTGCAGTGAACGGCTGCAGCTAGCCATGTTCATGTGGCCATCAAAAGGAGCAGACTGCTGCTTGCCAGCCAGAGCCTGGCCACAAGCAAAACAAAAGTAGCATCATATGCAAAGTCAAAACCACTAATGGGTCTGCGCAATCATAGGATAAATTAAATTCCAAATACGGACGACGACAGTCGACAACGACGATACAGCAGAAGGGTCGGAGGGTACTGGTGGATTTTTAGGGTTAGACGTGGGCCTTGGGTGGCGTTTATAAAGTTTTTGCCAACTGCAAATGATATCTTGCTCGGCAGAGCGACAACCGCAGGCGGCAACCGCAGAGGAGGGGTTGAATGATAGAGGAGAAGAGCAGACTGCTGTTGTGGCTGTCTTTCCTTGAAACTTTTCATTTGAATTTCAAGCACAACCTCACCGACATTTTCCCCGTTACCATTCCCTTTCCACAGGCCAAGCTGTTCCGCATCTTTCAACAAGTCTTCAGCGTGGAACGTGACGCCCATCAGGAGGAGCTGCGTCGCCTGGCCATCTATGTAGTGCGCAAATTTGTCGAGGTGGCCCCTGCTAATCCCAAAATCTATGCAGAGTTATTATTTTACAAAGGCATCAGGGAGGCAAATGAGCTGGAGTCGGGCTATTGTGATGCCTATGAAGCGTGAGTATGGGCTGTATCCCGGCATTGTCCTCCATCTGGGGTTAAGAGGGGGCCCATCATCACAATGGGCGCATGATTGACTGAGCCGGGGCTTCATCGTCTGTCGTTTAGTTGGCACATGATAAATGATGGCCAGCGGCCTCCGGAGTCTAGTCTCCAGCCAAGTCATTGTATGTTCGCCCCGCCGGGCGAGTTGTCAAAGGGTCAGATAGTCCTCGTGGAGAGTCAAAATGGTCCGGAATATATCTACATTCGGTTAACTTTATACTTGCAGCGGCACCAAAGGAGCCTGGAGCGAGGAGCAGGAATCGGAGCTCCGCTTCCTCTTCGAGGAGAACCAGCGCAACCCTGAAACGGAAAAGGGTAAGTATGCGAACTACTATGGATGCAAACCAGTTACAAGGGCCTATTATTTTATATTTTATTAAAAACCCTAACTTTATATTGTATAAAATATCATTTTTTAAAACTACACATCTTTAAACTAAGTTTATACATTGAAAATACCAAATATCGTTTTATCGTTGATTTAAATTCTTTTAAAAGGTAGTTCAAATATCCATAGCATCGTTTTACATCCCTTTTGTGTCCTTATACAAGTTCCAGCTGGTGTTGGGGCAACTCCTCCTGAGTGTGAATTAAAACAGTGCTCGCAGTAAATGAATAGAAGCAATCAGAGCTCCGCCACTCGAGTTGCTCCAACGACAGCAGGCGTAGAAGGCCAAGCCTAGGAATGGATAGATGGAAAACAACAACCCAATTGTGTCTGCTCTTTCAGATGTGATTGATTGGATTCTGGACAATTTGGCCGACAAGACGCGCAATCGCCGGACAGTCCTGAAGAAGCTCAAGGAACTGGGCCTGATGTTTAAAGCGCCCACCAAACGCTCAACCAAGGCGGCCCAGGGTGGCAAAAACCTCTGGCAGCCGGAGGAGGATGAGGAGCTAAGGAGCTTATACGATCAACATCGCACCGAGCCGGGTAAGTGGACATTCAGTTCTAGTACCTAGGAAGCAGGGCAACATCAAATTGGTTCGTTTCAACGTCGGGGGAAATCAGTTGAGATTTTTGTATATTTGAGTTCTTTAAATTAAATTTAAGGGCGAATTATGATAGACTTAAAAGGCGAAAAGGTTTTATGCAAATCAAGAAAGAATTATGAGAATAATTCCAGATATTGGGACTCTGAAGCAGTGGCCCTATGCCGCGGTTCAGCAACTTTCTTTGCCTGGCCTCTGCCGACTCTGCACTATCAACGTTCGAGCGCCTTTTCTAGTTAAATCTACCCGTTTTAAGATTTTTTTTTGTTTGTATTTGAATGTATTTTAGACTGCCTGGATCGCCTTATCAAGGAATTCGAGGAGCGTCGCTCCAAGCAACAGATTATTAAGCGAATGCTGCAGATTCACCTGATAGCGGACAAGTCCGAGATACTGCCACCAAAAACCGCCAAGGCACGCAGCAAGGCCAAGGCTAAGGTTTACGATCTAGAGAAGAGCAACGATGGGTACGACTTCATGGAGGAGCCCATGCCCGAGGAAGATGGATATCGAAAGCCCATAAAGAAACCCAAGACCAAGAAGCGTCAAGTGGTGCGCACACCCCTTGATGTGGGCACGGTGAAAGCTCTAGTGGCTCAGGTGGATGCGGAGAAGTACCAATCTGCCATCGAGTGGCTGCAAGAGTGTCTGCAGGATGCCAGCGAAGATGCCGATGAGCCAGCCGAGGAAGAGGACGGTATTCCACTCCTACCGTTAATGCAGGATCAGAAGGATGCCATGGAGGATGGGGACTTTCATAAGGTGCTCCTTGCCCTCGGAATGCAGCCACCGATAGCTGGCATGGAGAACTACTGGCGTATTCCCAACTATTTAAATCCAGCCGATTTGCAGCTGCGTTCAAAAATTCTGGCAGGCGAAGAGGTAGATATTGAAGCCGAAGAGGAGGATCCAGAAAACGATGATGATGAAGAACAGAAAGATGGTGACGATGATGATGAGGAGGAAGAGGATTTCCTGGAAAAGCACAGCAGACAGCGGCAACAGAATATAGCCGCCGAACAGCAGCGAAAGCTTGATAGCCTAATGTTTAACCAAAGCGATGACGAGGCCGAGCAGCGAGCCCCCTCGAAGGGCAAGGCCAAGTCCAAAGCAAAAGCCAGCGAGAAGAAGGCCAAGCAAAAGGACAAAGGCAAGGCCATGGAGTCGCAGGATGAGGTTTCATCGGTGCTGGAGAAACCTAACACGGATGATTTATTTGAGCAATTGAGAACCAAGCGAGCCACTAAAATTAAGCTCGACGATATGGTTCTAAATGAGTCAACAAAGGCCGTTCAAGGATCGAACGACGCGGATGATGCATTGGACTTTAACTCGGAGGACTATCGTGCTCGGCTCCTCGAACTGGAGGATGAGGACTCCAAGCAAAAAGATGATGCCGAAGAGGAGAAGGAGAACAATACCAACAAGTCCTTGCAGCGTGCACGTCGCGCTAATGTAATTGACTCGGATAGCGACAACGATGATGATGGCGCCTCGCCCGCTGACAAGACAAACAAACGCCCACGCAGCGAGGACGATGAGGCTGCCGATGGAGGTCACATGGATGCGGCGGAGGATAGCGATGAGGAGGACAACTTTCTGGCTCGCAAAAAGCCAGCAAAAGTCAATGGAGAGCCGTCCAAGCGGCGTCGCCTGGCCATCATCGATGACGATGATGATGAGGATGATTTTTAATGCAGTCCGGTTCTGCTTTTGATTTTATAGCTCACCGGAATGGCAGTTCGAATAAATGTAACTTGTAATTTGCATATCGGCTTTTGTTTGTCCTTTTGTCATGCATAACAGGGTCCGATGGGTATATTTTTGTCACAAAAAGGATATATAGAGAATAGTATGAATATAAAACCATGCTCTTAGCTTGATGAATTTACCAATCTCAAGAATATGCATTTATTTGTGTATTTAATTATATTCTTTATTTATAAGTAATATGGAAAATCATTTATATTTTCTTGTTGTAGTATAAAGAATTAACCAAAAATGCATATTCCCCCTTATGTACATCTGTTATTGCCTACTGTGCCGGCCCGGAGGGCACCACATGGGTAGCAAAAGTCAACCAACTCCATTGTAACTGTCTGGCAGCAAACATGGCCTAGACGTTCTATTACCTCTACACCATTCCCACAGTTGTCCTGATGGCATTTTGTGCCGGTCCATTGTGAACGACGCACACAGCTCCACTTGGAGAGCCTTTTGTGTGCGTCTGCTAATTTGGTGGCTTTTGTTGGCCCAATGCCCCGGCTGGGGTGAGGATTGGCTTCGCATCGTGCAATGCATTTCGTTAATTTCTGGGCGAGATGGTTCAAGTCATAGGTCCAGTTCGAGCTGGAGTTCGAAAGGGTCGAGTCCCAGAGCCGTACACTCTAAAAATTCATTAAAAGGGATCTCAAGTTAAAGAATGTGAAATGTATGTGTTATGAATGTGCTTTTTTTTTTGTCATAATTTTAGTGTGGGTAGAATTATTAAATATTAAAAATGTGACTAAAATTATGCATCAAAATTATTATCTTAAAAGGAAACAAATTCACACTGAATTTCGTATTTTAATAATTTTAATGTATATTTCTAGTCATCTTTTTAAGGGTTTTAGAAAACCTAGTGTTTTTTGGAGATTAATACATTTAAATATAATTGGTTTATATTATTTGATTAAGTGATTCCTGCTTGAGAAGCCTTATAAACACCACGATAAAATATAACAGGAGTTTTGGCACATTGATAAATATGAAATTGGTTTAATTAAAGTCTCTTATAATTCTTTTAAGTTAAACTTCTTAATTTATAAAATATCTAGAATTTGTTATTCTATTTTTTTATTATATTTATTTGTTGTATTTTTCTTTAAAGACCTTTAGGCGAATTTTTCTGGTTTAAAATCATTTGGGAAGTGTAGAAAGTCTGCTCGGTACTCCGTATGCAAATGCTCGGTGTGAGCATTGTGCAACGCCAGTTGCAGTTCCCACACACAATCCGCATTGTCGGAAGGAGTAATCGCACTTAAATGCATCGCATTGTAGCAGCTTCTGAGGCCGAGCTGAGGACAAAAATAGAAGTCACTGGTCGTTGGTCTTATTGTGTTTTTATTGGATTTTTTCGTCTGCTCTTCTAACGAATTTGTGGTGCGTCTCTGGCCAGAAAAAAGTTTTGCAGCTCGAAATGCACTTTTATTCTGTGACAATTTTATTGGAAATTATTCGGCCGCAGATGAGAATGCGGTTTGATTGGCGGGGAAACCACTTGAAAAGCAAATTCAATTTAATAATCAGAGTCAACTGTGTCTGTGCAGCTTCCGCAATCGGTTGCAACACGGGGCGTATGGGTGATGTCGCAGCAATGGCATTAATGAAATTAAATGCATAAATTTAAGAAGCGGGCTGGGGAAAAAATCCAAGTCTGTGCATAAATCAGTTTTCCGCCAGGCAGACGACTAACGTCTACACGGGCTTAGGCACTTCATTTATTTTGCAACAGAATTAAAAGAAGTCGACACACGTGTGTGGCACCTGCCAAAGCAGGAGGCAAACCTCTGCCACCTTCTCCTCCTCATCCTCTTCGTCCTGTGACATGTCACATTATTAATTTCAAGATGGCGCGCACTCAATTTAAAAGGCAGCAGCAAGCGAGCCGGTGATGAGCAGCTCATAATTTATTTCATTAATTTAATCAACCTCCTTGGCACATGTCAACTGCATGAGCCCTCAAAAGAATGCCACACCTTTTTCTGGGCCTGCTGTAGGGGTAGACACACTCCTGGGTGGTGTCTTTGCACAGGCGAAGTCACAAAAATAGTTGTGAAGTTGCGATTATAATATTTAAAATAAATATTTAAAGATTTTGAAGTCTGTATTAAATAGTGGATAGACTTTAGTTAAACTTTATTAAGAAATAAAGTAAAGTAAAGAGGAAGACCCCTGAATGATTTTCTTAAAAAAGAAATATTTCTTCTATCTTCAGTAAATAATAATATATAGTTACTATTCATTTATCACGAACTGTGTGTAAGTGTGTCAACGAGGACGCAAAAGACGGCTGTAATAGCAATAACAACAGCCAGCATAATGTTTAAAATCACTTAATACATCGTAAATTATGATAAAGCGAGTCCCGGGACTTGAATTTCCCTCTTTTTTTTTCGCTGCGAGCCGGCAGGAGCGGTTCATTAAGCCCGCGTTCGCCGAGGAATTTGTGCATGTGTGTGCGTGAGCACAATAAACTGTAACGCCTTTCATTAGGGGCCAACAAAACACAGAAAGAGTTATTGCCCGGGCTTTTCACACGCTCATTTCCATCATTAGAACAAAGGCCGTGCAGATAGCGATGCCAACAGCCAACAGCCAGCGGATTAACCTAATCTCGGGACTATAAAGGCGACTTTATTGTGACACAGACGCGAGCGCTCTCTGCTCACATTCTCGGGAAAACTTGCGACTTTTCATCATAACGGGAATGAGTATGTCGCTGACAAGGACGTGGCATATGCAGATGATGGCGTTGTTTGATGAGTTCGCTTTGCCTTTATCCAGCTTTTCTCCGCTTTTCTCTCATTATACACATACTTTTGCGAGGGTATTGTAAGTTGAGGAAAATCCATGTAACGCAAGGAGAAAGAGTTTAAACCTTTGAAGCATAATTAAATATATATATGAATCTTCTTAGACATTAATATTTTAAATCTAAAAGTAAACTGAAAATGTTTTTGCATAAAATGATCTCCTAAGAATATAAATCACGAAAGTTTTTATAAGAGTATTACCAGTTTCGATCTGCCAGACCTTTAGTCCTTCTGTCGCTTCTCGTTTTGCTCGTGAGGGCGATGTTCTTGGCGAGCGTGTGCCTGTGCCTCTGGCACATGTTTTTCTAACAATCACACAATGTTTATACAACAGAAACTTTTTATATGCCGCTCATCTCGACTCGAATTGAAGCAGATTTTGGGCAAAGACAAAAAGCGCCTTTGACGTGTGATAAACACACTGCCAGATTCGCAGGCTGGCAGGCGGGCGAGCGAAGAAAGCACTTTGGCAAAAACTTCACCGACTGCCTGTGGAGAGGATTTCCCGGTTTTCGGTGTTAGCCCGATGACAAGCACAGTTCACTGTCGTCCCGCCTTGGCTTTTGCGAAATCATAACAAAGGCGGAGCGCAGGCGGTAAAAGTTTGCTTTCAAAACGCTGAAGCCGAAATACACTTGCCGGAGCACTTGGTCGAGTGTTTACTCTGCGGATGAAGTGCTTTGATTAGCGGCTCTCAGCCGAAGAGCTTTCTGGAGAACAGAGATTCTCCGTTTGCGAAATTAAACAACTCGGACAACTTAAGATTGGGTTACAATTGCTTTCTTTTCTTAACAAGACTTGGAATTTGAGTGGCAAAGTAGGCAAGCTTGGTTTATGCCAAATGCTGTATCACCTTCACACATAAATAAATTGTTTTGATCTCTAACGAATGTAAATAATATTTCTGTGATTAAACTCAATATTTAATAGATAAAGTTTCTTCTGAATATTACTTTTAAATAAGATATACGTAATTTAATATACACCTAATTTGTTTGTGTACTAAACTCCCAGATCTGGCTTTGTTTTCGAAAGGCAAAAAGCTGGCCTAAATCCACTCACATGCACTGTGTTTTTGGTCCTTCCGCAGGACACCTAAGGGCGTGACTCGGAAGTGTCAGTAAATAATTGTAAAAAGCGTATGTCATGCACTCTTTAGGCCGGGCCAACTTCTGGCCCAATGACAGTTTGGAGCGGCCTTTGTTAACCCCAATGGATCGAAGCCACCGACCCGCACCCCCAAATCGCCACCCTGCTCGCAGCGGCTTACGCACAAACTTTGTGGACACTTTTCTTTTACGCCTGATAAGGGTTTGGTGTTCGGGGTCCGTTCGTGGTTCCGAGCTCCGAGCTCGGACTTTGTAAGCCGACTAATTGTTATTGTAGTTTATGTTGGGCATAGTACAAGGGGCTTTTAGTGGCCCTTGTGATCCCGTATTCGGGTCTTATCGTTTCAAATGCTCGCATGGGGCTTAGCATTGTGTTGGGGGCCCCGGCTAGTGGAAAGCTTATAATTAGCCTAATGGCTGCCAACTTGGCAGCCGTTTTTTGCCCCGCTTTCGGGGGGAGTCACTAGGCCTCGTTCCATATCCCATAAACAGGCATATGATTTAGGGCGAGTTTAAGTTGGAGCTGGAACTGAAGCGGGATTCCCCGGCTTCCTTTGATTTTACGCCAAATATTTTACACTTAACGAGTCATAAATAAATGCGTCTATTCGATGTCTGCGCCTCCTGCCTCGGCTTTTGCCAATTAAAACATGAATTATAAGCCCGAACAAATCGCTAAGAAGTCGGCCGGGAGTCCGGGCATAAATTCTCGCTTGCCAAAAAGTTGGCTTTTGTCTGGATTTATTGTAGGCGAAATGCGGTTGGACGGCGAGTGTGCCAATTCCTTTGTGGGGAGTGCGGCCCTGCTGTGAAACTTTGGTCTTTGTGCGGATTTACAGGGTCGGGATATTGGGGAATGGAGAAGAAAGTTTGCATCTTCAAATGAATTCAATTCCTGTGGCTAAAAAATATGTATTTCCCCGAGTTTTCCTCAATTTGGATAATATATATAAAACTTATGGATAAAGTCTGTGATTTTTAAAATATAAATGATGCGACTACACGAAAAGACCAGTTTTTTGTCCATTTGCCGTACTAGTTCTTTGAGTGTTTGACCAGATCCTATAACCTTTAAGGTTTGGAAAACTGGTCTTTATAAAATTAATAAATCCCCAGCTGCAAATATCTGGTAGCTGCAAGTATCTGGTAGCAGTACATGGGAGTTGCGTTGAAACTGGTTACTCCGTGGATGGAGGAATGAAATCCGAGGCTGGCCGCGAGGTGGGTAAATTACCGGTGCATTGTGGAATGCATTTCATGTGCAATAAATACATACAAGCTGAAAATTGCCACACCATGATGCATGATGCGGGCCAACAGTGGGTGTGTGTGGCAGAGGCCATTGACACGCCCCTTCTCCAACGCTCACACACACAAACCCACACCTTTGGCTGCTATACGGTGTACGGGCAATTTTCCCAACCATTTTCTTTTTTCCTCTTTGTAATGCCGCGTGCAACCAAAAAACAAGAAAAAAGGAAATTATGCAAAATTCAAGCCTCAGTGATTTTTATTTATGAGCGCCATTGGACAGCGGCTGGAAACGGGGAAAATGCAAGGGAGTTTGGGGTAAAAACCCCCGACTGAGAGTCATCGCATTAACAGATTCCCGGCAATAAACCAAAATTATGGCGTCGGTGGCGGCACTCGATTTTTATTTGCACTGGCGTCGCAACCTTGTTGATTAAATTGATGGCAATTGCAGATCGAAATCGTTATAGTCCAGGTTGTTCCTGGAATCAGCAGGTTTAGTTTTTACTTTTGCTGCACTTAAATCTTTACTTAAAATATAAATTAGGTAGTTAGGGAATGGTTTTATATTGATCTTTAGTAATTGAATTAGAGTTTCTCTCTAGTACTTATTAAGGGACTTGGCTTGTGGTTTTTATATTCTTTTATTTTTCTAACTTTAAAAAAATCACTAAAAATACTTAATATAGTTTTTGGGAACATAACTCACCCATATCAGCCTTCTTTCCCTATTTGCCCAGGCAAGATGGCGTCGCAGGTGTCGGCTCGCCGATTGTCAGTTGCCATTTAAATGTCGAAAACAATTTTGGGCGGGCATTTTTCAGGCAACGTCCCTATGTAGTATATAAATCAGATTCACGGCGGGCACGGGCACTCGCAGTCGCTGATAAATTATGTAGCACCTGCTTGGCATGCAAATCGGCGGTGGCTAAACATTAAGCACTAAACAAATGTGGAATTCGGCAGCCTCGACTTGCCTTTATTCACCTTTGCGGCGGCGACGCTTCGCGGAGAAATATGTTTGCCATTTTGTTTGCCATTTTTAATGTGTTGCTTGCACCGGGTTTGTTTTTTACTTCCTTTTTTTGATGTTTTACTGTGTTTTTGTGCTTTTCTTTTTTTGCCGATTCTGCAGAGGTACGTGGCAGTTCCCAACGCTGCGGGCGAGTGCGTGAGTTTACGGTTTATAGGAGCCGGAATACGTGGCCCGTACCTGGGATTACCTTTATAATCTGCCGCAACTTTGGTGTCGCCCGCTGCGCTGTGGTAAATTTGCAAAGTGCGTGAGCAGACTAACTGGATGCGATCTGCGATAGGCCGGTGCAATCTCCACTTGTTCCGGTTTCGACATTTAATGGTCGCCAATAAATTCCGCAGACTGGCATTAAACACAATTGCAGATGGTTTTAATGAAGCTCCACCGGTGAGGAATTCACATTTTATGGGAATTTTAGAGGGACGTCGGGTGAGTGGGGAAACGGACTATTAACAGGACATAAAACCTCAAAAATATGCCAAACTCTAATAGCCTCCAACCAATAAACACTGAAACTCCCAAATAAATTATCTCAAATGTTTCAAGACCTTAATAGTTGCTGTCAAGTTTACTATAAATTCTTAAACACATATTATATCTTGATTGCTTAATTCTAATCATTTAATTAGTGCATTCATTGAACACTGAATAACCAATAACCAATTCAGTTTAAGCTCCGAACCCGCGTTAAAATTCCTGGTCATCAATAACCAAATTAAATGTTTATTTCCTCAAAAGACAACGCCGGATTCCAAAACCCAACAGATCAACGGAGTGTGGAATTATTAATATGTGAATAACAATCGGCTGCCAGAGGGCATTGCATAGCAGCGGAAAAGTTAAGCTAATCAACTGCTCAACGTTTAACGAGGGTTGTTGCCCAGAAAATCCTCTCGAGTTCAGAATGCGGGAGGCAGGGACTGAACGGCTGCCTGATAACAAGATTAAAAACCTTTCAGCGTCGGAAATTGAATTCAAATTCGACACACAAAAGTATGCACAGAATTGAGGGCTTTTTCAATACTTTTTTTTTGCCCCAGCCTGGCCTGCTTCTGCCCAGCCCCAGCTTCTGTCTCGTCTTGGCAGCAAAATGACAAATCGAGGCAGGCTGGCTGGCAGGCAGACTGCAGCGGCGTCGGCAGGGACGTACATATGTGAAGAAAAGAATGAGTAAATGCCACTTGGAAGTCAAGCAGCGAGCACTAACAGTCAGCCGGAGATAGGGACGTGCCCACTAGTCTGCCAGTCCTGCCAGTCCTCCTCCAAGTTCCCAGCTACAGGACAGAGTTGGGCCGGGCACACAGGGCGGACAGAGCTCAGCGAAAGACTTACAGCAACTTCGCTTATAACTCATACGCCTAGTGAGCCGGGAGCCCATTTTGGGTTGTTCAGTGATGCCAACAGTCGTTGGATATAAGCAACAAATTACAAAACAACTTTTGGGATAAGAAAAAATGGGAAATAAATTAATATTTCTATTAATAAAAAAGATAGAGAAGTTAAAACAATTTCTTAGATGAAAAACTAAACACTTAAGGTATTTCTTAATTCATTTATTGAATCCTAGCTCGAGTTGAAACTTTGAAGTATACAAACTAAAGCTAAAGGCAATTTCTAGTCTTAAAGGCTTCGATTTTTTAAAGACGATAAGCTATAAAGAGAAAGAAATGCTCAATCATTTGTAAAAGAAAATAATATTATTATGTAGACAATAAAAATATAACCAATAAAGTAGTTGCATTACGAAAAGCGTACAAATTGGCATTACTGGCCTTGTAGCCCAGCTCAACATAGTCGAATTTCAAGTTTTAAGTATTATTACATTCCTTTACCCTTTTCAAACGAATTTGTCTGCGTATTTTTTACTCCTCCGCCTGCCCTCCACTCGAACGGCTGGCTGGTAGGATTTTTTGTTGTATTCCGAATCCCCCCGACTTATTATTATTGACTTTTGGCGTTGGCATAGGCATGGGCTTCGGCATCGGCATCGGCATCGGCGTCGGCGTCGGTGTTGGGTTTGACTTTGGCGTTTTCAAGTGCACGTGTCTGGCGGTCTGCGGCGGGGTCTCCTCAAACAAGCCGAGGGCAAAGTTCCAATATAAACGGGATGTATGATGGAGCTATTGAACCAACATCTTTCACTGCAGTGCGCTTTATGAAAGAAATCCCAGGCCCCAGTCCCTTTCAGACTTTCTGCCACTTTATTTAGATTTTTAGTGGCATGTAGCATGTTGTACATGCCGCCCTCCCCGCACATTTACTATTCATATTTGCACATTAGATTATTGCATGCCTAAGCACATCCTATGGCCTGACGCTGAGATGGAATCAGGACGAGGACTAGGAGGGAAAACGGAGAGGAAACCAAGGTTTGTGTGCACTTTGGCTTAAGTTTGCTACTTGAAACTTGCACAAATGTTTGCCATTTGTTGTTGCGCTCGATAATAATAACGGGAAATATCGAATAAATATTATTTCCCAACTCGCCAGCATATCCTTCTCGTCGTCCTGCATTTCATATTTGAGCACATTCTTTGTCAGCTTAGTCTTTGGTATGCCTTTCAAGTGTTTGCTTAACCCCTCGACTGCCCCGAATATTTTTGTCATCGCCTCATTGACTCATTGAGAGTCAAGTGTTTATCACTCCCGGAAATAAGTTTATGTTTACATATTCCGTCTCTAATCTGTCCGCATAACCGGCACCCCCGACGGTCATTATCCCCTCACGGCAATCTGCTGCTGTTTCGTCCTGATTCGGTCATAAAGCTCAGCTGCTGGGTGAAACACATTGGGCTTATGGCGGGATTAGTGCCTTTTGTTGCATATGCTGTGCATTATAAATATTATTTTTGGAAATACCAAAATTATTTGCCCCGGCACACATTCTGTTTGCATAAATCCATAACACGCATTAAGCAATAACAATGGAAAAAAGCCAAACTAAAAATAACGAAACAAAGAATTAATTGGCTTACTTGAGACTTGTTCTGTGTTCACATAAAAAATAAATAAATAAATATAAGTAATTTACCTTTACAGCTCGAGTGTTGAATTTTTAATGCAGGCTTTTTTGCTTTTATAGACTTTAAACTTTATTTATATAAATTTTCTTAAATTTAAAAATAATGGGTTTTTGCTTACAGAATTAAGGCTCCAAGTAGGTATTAAACTATTCCCTAGACTACTATATATGTTGATGTTTTCATGTAAATGAAAATGTTAAAAGTAATAAAGTTCTCATGCCCGGTTTGAACTCATAAAATAATATAGTAATTAGAACTGAGACTTTTTGTATATATAAAAAGAAAACTCTGCACGTAAAGCATAACGAATTTTACTACAACATTATTTTTTTATGTTTTCTTTCAAGCAAATTGCAATTTGGCAAAAGTTTGTGATAATCCAGGAGAGAAAAGATAATTTTTGTTTTGCAAAATTGCCGCATCAAGAATTTACAAGACCAAGAAGTTGGAGATGAGAGTAGCATGCAGAAAGGGCAAAAATATAATAAACAAGCAACTGTTGTAAAATTTTTGTCATACGAATGCATAAATATTTCAACCGAACAAAAGGACTAAGGAATACGTTAAGCCGGATAACTGGCCGGAGTTGGGTGGCCTGTTGGCTGCCTGTTTCTCTTTTGCCACCTACAGGACATTCTAAAATTTCAACGGCTCTTGTGCCTTAGTTTATGAAAAAACATTTTGTGGCCACAGAGACGTAATGGCTTTGGGTGAGTACCATATAATATTTCAAGTACAAGTGTGCTGCGGCGGGTCTGCCGGCTGCCTGTATTGTTGTTGATGTGATAAACGCGTCTGGAATTATAATTAAAGCAAATCTATGAATGCTCGCTGGTCTGTGTGCGTGTGTGCTCGTGTGTGTACGCCAGTGTGTGAGTGTGTCTGAGCAGGACTTTTTCGCATTTTACGTGCCTTCATTAAAAATGAAAACATTCCGTCGTCGGCTCTTCTGCTTCTACATCTACTTGGTCCCTTTCTTTGATTCTTCTTCCTCCCCGGCAAATGTCGCTAAATTCTAAGTAGACTATAAATGTTTGTACATGTGTAGGTGCGGCTGCACGTGTATGCGTCTGACTATGGGTGTCCTTGCGCTTGTGTGTGTGTGTTTGTGTGTTGACTTCCTTGTGTGGGACATGTTTCTTTTTCTTTTCTTGACAGTTTGTATGTGTGCACGGGGAGAAAATCATGATAATTAATTATAAGTTATCTATATTTTATTATATATTATATATAGTATATAATAGGGTTTTTTTTTAATAAAAGCAAAGTAATATGTCTAGAATAAGGAAAGGGAGAATAAGAAATTACCACTAACAATAGGTGTAATCCAAATCGTTTCAAACTGTGATCTAGAAATTCCCAAATCTAAATTCTGTGTCCTTGGAAATGTTAAAGTCTGATCGATTCTGAAGTTTACCTTCCGTTTGTGAACTGGCTTATAGTCGAGAGATATGTTAATATTTAATTAAGCCCAGTTGACTTCGAGTATAATAATATAATAAATACTCACAATACTTATAAAGTTTTTAAATATCATAGATTTTGCAATAAAACAATCACTGTTTTTAGCTTTAATAAACATAGTACCAATTTTTTTTAGCTAGATAGTAACCTTATTTATTTTTTTGAGTGTTTTCTGTGCGGGAGACGCAAAAAGTTACCATTGCCATTGCCGCTGCCGTTGTAATCTTGGTAATAACCACAAAAATTATTATTGTTGTTGCCGTTGTTGGTCTCATTGCTGTTGTTGTTGTTGGTGGTGCTGCTGCTGCTGCGGCTGTTGCTGCTACTGTGGTTGCTGTTATTGTTGTTGTAAGTGCCAATATTGTCATTAGAGTGGCTTGTTACGCAAAAAGCAGCAACAACAGCCCGGCCCGCACACCAACGGCAACATCTTGCGGCATTTTTCGCATTTGCGTCTTTTATTTTTGTATTTCGGTGAGTATGCGACACGTTGACTTGCTTCCCCTTCCACCAAGAGTTTCCTCCCCTGCTTTCCCGGTACACGCCTCCTTGGGAGCATCATTATTTTCGTCTTTCCTTTGTTCATTAAACGAACATGAAACGTTAATTTAATAAAGTCAAGCCGGGAAGCCAGCTCTGCCAGAGGGTTGTGGCATTTCTAATTGAGCAACCAACGACAGTTAAGGGTGGCGGGGAAATGGAAAACAAAAGGGGCATTAAATTGTAAGTTTATGTTTGGATGAAGAGCATTGCGAACTTTTCAAGGCGATGATATAATCTGGGATAAGAAAAAAATTCTTTAATAGTTTATATTAAGTTCAAATTAAAGCCACTCATTATATGTAAAGATTAAGGCACTTACTTATTTGATTTTACAATTTGTATCATTTAAAATGAACAAGTAAATATAGCTTTCCAATGAAATTAAACACAGAAAACACTTTAATTATAAATTCCTCATGCGTATAAGCAACTTACTTCTCGATAAAACGCATAAAATAATAATTCCAACATAAAAAGCTAGGCTTAAAGTTGAAACACCGAGCACACTTCACAGGTTGCATGTTAGTTCGGCTAAGTTCGCATCATCGACCGCAGCAGTGGGACTCCCCTAGTGGTTGTTTCGCTCCCAACCGGAGTCTGAACTCTGGCTGAAACTTTTTGGCCGCAAAGAGCAGCAGCAACAGTGTTTTCGGGGAGGTCCTCGACATCGGCACAGGCCTCGAATTCTGCCCCGTTTGGCTGATGTCGCTTTTATTAGCATAAATATTTGTCAAATACAACAACAAGCTGAATACTCGTAACATTCATGCGAAAAGTTTCAAGCGTTTTCATTGGAAATGACTTAACAAAGGTATGTCAGTGTAATACCTGAAGCTATAATTGAGCATGTATATTCATCATGGCGAAGGCGGCAGCATCGCATTCATCCCCTATTTTGTTTCATTAAAGCGACCTGTTCCCGGCTTTTCTCGAAACTTGTTCGTGCGTTCCCTGACTTTTGTTTGGGGGTTAAATTGAAGAAATGTGTTCTAATTAGCCACACACGAGCCTCCGTTTCTCATCCCCGGTTTCCCAACCTGTTTTCGCAGGCGAAACTTCAGCGTTTCTGAAAATTGTTGGGAAACTCGCATTAGCCCGTTAAAGGGGAGCAGGGCAAGCGAAACTTATTGTTTTCGGTCGAAAGATACAAGGCAAAGGGCTTCCAACCTTCGGATAGGGGGTTACTTTTTAAAAGCGGGCAGTCCAACAAGATATTCCAATTATGAGCAAGCTAATATCTGATTCAGGGATGCAAAATGATAAACGAAAGGGCTTTAGTGGCATTAAAAGACTCTAATTTACAATTCTCCAACTATAAGAATAGTTTGGCTTTTTAAAATAATAGGTTTTTCCCATTAATTCATTCTTAAATTATAATAACTTATTTTCTTTCTTTCTTTTTCTTTAAATATTACTCGTCCTTTGTATATCAGCAGAAGTAAAGGATTCAGTTTGGAATCCCTGGTTTGCGATAAGGCCACTTGTTGGGCATCGGTTCTCTTAAACTTCGGCCAGCAGCAGGTAAAAGGCGTCGAATCTGGCGCTGGAAAACATCATCATCATCCCCCAAGTGAACCATTCACTTCCCCCTGCAGCTCCATTCATGCTGGCGCTTAATACTTGATGCTGAACGCCAGAGAAGCAACAAAATTGAGCACGAAAATGGTAGTAGTTAAATTCGCGATGGACTATTTGGCTTGTCTATTGATGGGCGCGCATTAAAAAACAATTTTTGTGCACAGCGGACCGGCATCGGGATAACCCCACCCACCTCCTATCAGGGGCGGGCAACAATGAAGCCTTAAGTGGACTTTTATTGACTTTAAGTCAGAACGAATTTCGGGAATTTATCGAACACAGTCCGCCGGGCCTTCATTATGCCTCCGGCGTTGGGGATACCGCGCAGGAGTTGGGGGACTCTGGGACCGTTGCTGGTGATGAGGATGAGGGACGTGAGCCATCGCAGCCGGACTGTCATTTGCCTAGCTCATCAATTTCGCATTCGATAAGTGTCGTTGTCCTTGCTGTCAGCGCTTGTTGATACTTTTCCATTACGTTTCCGTTTCCATTTCGGTTCGTTGTTTATATACATACTTCGTGGCTTCAGTAAAAATCGTCGCTTATAACACACACTTCGTGGTAGTGTTGGGTTGCTCATGAATGAGTGAACAAAAATCTTGAAGTGAGCAGACTTTACCCAGCACTACATCGTGGGTTCTGTAAAAATCAAGGATATATGGATTTGATGTACCTAAAGGATATAGGAAGTACAGTGTCTTGGTTATGCCTTCAAGCCTGATACAAACTTATAGCTATTCATTAAAAACTTAAGGGATATTTGTTATATTTTTTAAAAGGACTATGTATCTCGAATACTCTATTTGAAGCTCTATTAAAACCTAAATCCCTATTCCAAAAATATTGTTTCTTTTAACTTAACTTAAAATATATAAGATATATTTTAATTTAAAGGCAATGAAATGTTCTTTAAATTTCAAGTGCCTGCTGACAAAACGGTGTGGCAGGTTTATTAAAGCCATATTGCAACTTATTTCCCTTTTATTTCGTCAAGTGCTCCTTTGGCAAAATGCTATGTACATACGGTTATATTCGTTGGGGCCTGGGAGGCTGCAACTATGAAATATTGCTGCAACTGCGAAGGGACTTGTTCGGAATGCCTGACAACATTTTAATAATGTTGCGAGAACATTCGCCGGAGGAAACCGTCGACAGCAGAATGCCATCTTATGTGTTGGCTTTTTGCTGCCTCACGACGTCTATTCAATGCCGACGCTGTGCCAAGCCCAATGCCTTGTCCAAAATTGGCAACCGCTTGAATACGGATTTCCAAGCTGTAAAATAACATCGCCTAAAAGAAACTCTTCAGAATTATTTCAGCTCTGATTCAGTCTGGGCTCTGTAAGAGGTCCTTTCCATATATTCACAGGCAGTTGAAAAACCCATATTGTTTGTTGGTTTAACTCTTGGCCTTTCGAATGCATAGCCCTCATTCAAACGTGTTTTTCTAAACCGAGGAAACAAACAGGGCCTTTTCACTATCTCTTTTCATTTTTCCTAAACAAAGTTCAAGGTGAATCATAGCTGCGGAAAATGCCAAGGTTGTCGGTGGGTGGTGAGTGGGTTTTCAGCATGTCTAGGTACAAATCAAATAGAGAAAACTGGTTTCTGAGCTAAAAAATAATAGAGCTTTAGTTGTATAACTAAAGAAAAAGAAAGGGAGAGGTACATCGGCTCAATAACTAGTCTTTGTTAAATTATTTTTAATTATTTAGAAGAAAAACAACATTTCTTATACATTAAACAGGTTTTAGAAACTTTTATAAATAATTTATTATCTTATTTTGAACTAATCAGTCTGTAGAACGTTCTGCTGGTTTTCGTATCCTTAAGTGCACGGAATGCATTTAGCCATTTATGGTTGGTCTGGCGCCGGAAATGAACCAAAAGTGCGGGGCAGACGATCAATATAATGGAACATAAAAGCCCACGCATTGTATGTGCGTCATGGTGGCTAATAATCAAAATGGACGCTGGAAGCGGTTATAAATGCTGGCGTCACCAAACTTTGCCAATGGACATAATGCGTCCGAGCCGTCCAACTTGCGATGCAGACGTTCGGGCCAAAAATTGCCAAGAAGAAAAAAAGGACCAACGAATAAGGGGACAACAAGGCGAACGAAAGTTGTGCAAAGTCCATTAAATACATAAACCTGCCACGAAATGTTCATGGAAAGCGCATAAAGAAAGTTTCTAGCCAGCCAGCCAGCCAGCCAGCCAACGGGGCGGATGGATCGGTGGCAAGTGGCGGGGGCTATTTATGCTCCATACGCCATGTGTGACGCAGTTGCAAAGTCCGGCCATCGGCCGTAATAACTTGATTTGCGCCCATTGTGGCGACACAGATGCAGCGGAAAAAGGGAGCGGAACCACGCCCCTTCCGGTCGAGTCGGGACAATGAAGACGCCGCCTTCGACTGCCCCGTCAGCGTTTGGCTTATTTATGACTTCCTTTGCAGCGGCAATGTAAAAAGCATTTCGGTTATTATGCACATTTCTGTCAATGTTGCAGAAATTGAGGCTCGTAAAAAGCATGTAACAGCTGCATGGACACGCCCTTCCAGAACCAGACAAAGATATATAAATATCTATATACAAAGAAGCTAAGCTTAATACGTTCTAAAGTTGAGTTAAATAGAAGTGACTTATAATCTAGCATAGAATTCAATTATTAATTTCATATAGATGCATAAACTAGGAAAGAAGACAAACATTTCCCAAGCTAAGAATCTCAACGCCATGAAAGTCCGAAATAAATTAACAAAACTGTCCAAATTGATAACGATAAAAATGTCATGGCTGGCCATTAGGAGGCCATTAAAAGACCATTCGCCTCGGCCAGTGAAAATCGAATAAACAACTCAGCTGGTCGTAGAGTCAATTGTCTAGCAGCTCAACTGTCCAAAAAGGGTGGGAGGATATAAAAGAAATCCGGAAATGCTCCGGGTAGGGGAAGGGAAAGCACAACCGACAGCAGAGAGGACACATGTGCCACTACGAAGCTGGCAATCCTTTTGAGTGATTTCTGCGAATTAATATGAAACTTCTCGCAAGTCCTTGGAGGTCTGTCGGCGAGCTTGTGCGAGCAAAGCTTTTTATCTGGCCAAGGAAAAGCCAAGGCGGGCAATAAAATCTCGCCGAATCGCATGCCGTTTTTTTCTTATTTTCCGGATGCTTCATTGACTTCCTGGCTAATTGCCGGCAATGTTTGGTATTAACCACCAAGAAGGGCTATTATTTATTTTAGCACCACTAAAATATTTATGCCGAGGACTCGTTTTCCCGTTACTAAGTTTCATTCTTCTCCACTATTTTTTTTTTGTGTTGTGCCACGACTAGGGTCGTAAATTTCCATCGCAAAGTAAAGCAATTAAAATTTGCATAAAATTCAAATATATTTGCCGGCGTGTCTAAAAACTAAACATCAACAGGGCACGGGAAAGAGCACTCGAAACTACACGCACACACAGGAGGCAGGAGTGTAGAACATGACAGTCGAAAGGGATGAGATACAGATATGCTGTGAGCGCCCTGAATCTGCAAAACGAAATGAAAAATTACACATACGCCATGTAGCACTTGGCGAATAAACTTTGAAGTGCACTCGTTCACGAAAATGCCAACTTTCCCTGACGCACATGGCAAATAATTACAGAAAGCCCAACCAGCTCCGGAGCAGCAAGTACGTAAATAAAATTCAATATACTCGTAAACTGAATTCCATGAAATACGACTTCGCATTGGATCGTCCGTCGATGTGGAATTTATGGTCTTATGCGTTGGAACATCTGAAATGGCTTGTTATAAAATGCTTTATGGAATAATTTCATATGTCTGCACCATTTATAGACTGCCATTTAAGAGGATCAAGAAGTACACGAGGAATTTTAATTGGACTGACAATTTCCATTCATCACATTACGTCTAGTAAGCTGTCTGAGGCTCAGCCTCTGAACTTTCGTATATTTCTGAGATACTCTGCCGGAAATGCTTGTTTGGAAGGGCGACCCAAAAAAATATCGACATATGCAAATTTAATGAAGACTCTTGCATTTATACACAGTTGAACTGTATGTGTGTGTGTCCTCCTTTGGCCGTATCACTTTCTATGCCAATATTTTCTGGCCCTATTTGTTTAGGTTCTCGCATGCTTTTGTGTGCGTGTGTTTGCTGTTTTTTTTTTTTTTGGGAGATGGACACTTTTGCGCCTTTATCCCTTTTCACATCGTTTGGGACTTAATCTTCTGTGATTTATTCATAGACTCCGTTTTTGCGCCATTAGTTTTGCGTATATTTGCATAGCTGCGCTGGAGCCACGCCCCCAGCCTGCGGCTGGCAATTTGTGCGCTTACACTGCAATTAATATTCATAATTACGGACGGAGTGTGGTGACTGGTGACGCATCGTGTCCTTAAACGGCGCCATCATTCACACTCTCGCGCTTATGAGGAGTCATCCTGCAAGAGTGCAGGACTGCAGGCAAGAAAGTCGCTGCTCCTTAAACGCAGCACACTTCATATTCATAATGGCAATTTTTTACGTTTGCGATCTTGGCCAGCATTATGCACAACAATAAATTTATTCAACACATGCCAAGTCAGCCAGGAGGAGTGGAGCACACACTCGGAGTGTTTTACAAAATTGTCTGTGGCCACGCTTGTGTATGTGTGTGCGGCGGGTGTCCTGATGATTTATGTCGAGGCCTTAAATTACACACGCCGAGAACTTGCTGATATTGCAGTTGTTGATGGCGGTCCATGTAAATAATAGTGAGTATCTGGGCTGCCACTTGAAATATATTTAAATGCCAGCAGCTAAAGCCAAAGCCTGCCACTGCCTGAATAAGGATTTATGCGGCTAAAACACATTTTAGTTATCGGTGGCAAAGCCCATTGGGCCATAAACATCGACTGGCACGCCCCCTCAAACGCCCTTAACTTTACGGCCATGTGTGTGTTCGTGTCGATTTAATGTCAATAAATAGTCGTGCCGGCTATATTATGCCGCCTATTGATAATTCAACTAATTAGCATTCAAGTTAATTATTTCGAATTCAAATGTTGAGCACGCATCGGCCATTTTTGCTATTGTTATGCCAGCTGCTCGACTGTTTATGTGTGCGTGCCCAAGCGGAAATGGCGTCACTGACAGAAGTGTTGATAAATTTAAATGACGGTTCCGCAGGTTAGAGAACTTTGGGGAATGCGGAGGGTTTGGATTTAATATTTGAGCAATTCCTGACTTGGGTCAGCATATAAAGAAATGAACATATCCTCTGTATGTGCGGAATGTTTTTGGACACGAAAACCCTCATATAAACAAGCTATGTGGGACAAACAAATAAAATAAATGAATAAATGCATATATATTCTGCCTGTTGCGGATAAAATGAAATCGTCGCCACGGAGCGAATATATTAAAAATTCCACAAAATCGACATAATCATGATGCGAATTATTTAAACTATTTCAATATCTGCGGTCCAGACCGAAACGTGCTGGGTAGACCGTTTCACAACCGAACACTTAAGCGACGCTTTCACATAAATATTCTTTAGTACAAAATATCATTAGATTTATGAATTTAAAATCGACAAACATAGTTTGCCTCAGCATTATACTCAGAAATACAGGAAACACTATACACACACAGAGCGAACACTGAATAATTTCCGTAGACAACCATGACGGACTATAGCATTGCCAATTTCATCAACTATCAGGAGTACGTGCGATCCTTCACCACAGTCGAGGACTTCCGGTACTTGCCGTGCCACAAAACCGTCACAACACTCGCAAAGCTTGGGTATCGCGAGCACCGCACCTTCTACGAAGAGGATGAGTTCCATAATGCGCAGCTGCAAGTAGAACAGCTACTGAATCCCACAGTTTCAGCCATTGTATACTACGGTCAGTATTTCCGAGGAACAGATCCGGCTCTTCAGGCCTTGGCTCAGCGGGAACATGGTAATGTCCAGCAGGAGATATCCGTGAGTGCGGCGTGTAATTGATAAACCAGTATAAGCTTATATCTAGCATCTGCCCCTTAGACCATAATATTTCTGGAGATAAGCGGTAGGAGCGGTTTCTGCAAATCGGGCTACATTGACTTCGAGGCGAGTCTGCGTAACTATCGCTTTAAAGGACCAAACGCGGTTGACTGGAAGGCAGTGTTCGAGGAGAAGAAATTGTTACGGCCTCAGCAAACCGACATTGTCTTCTACGACTGGAGATCCAGGAAAATATTTGCGAATGAAAACGACAATTACACTGTGGTGGCCCATCCGGAATATGGCCTAATGTTTGCACACAAGGGCGATCACAAGAACATACCGATGACCACTAAAAAGAATCCATTCAACATCAATGTTACACGCTACCAGATCACTTCAGAATTGTACGGATTCATGATATTGTACGATCACCATGTCCGAAAGAAGACATAACTGCCCTTTGTGGCTTGTGTTAATTAATTTTGCAGGCAATTATATAGTTTCAAATAGCAAAAAGGAATATTTCTCATTCATGGCAGCATTCTTATTCTGATTTTTATACGAAGTTCTTGAGGAAGCAAAGTGTAGTTGGTTTTTGTGACAACCTTATACACAAATACTTAAAGAAAATGAATTATTTTTGTAGTTTTACCTTATATCCATTATTTTATACACATACACTTAGTATATACCGATGGTAATCTATTTTTACCCCACCTATTAACTAGGCTTCATTCAATATTAATGTCATCTGATAAAAGCCAATGCCTGCAACGCTCGAGCAAGCAAAATTCCACTTAAGTTGTCAACACTCTGCTGCCTACACAACCACACACTGGCAACCACATACAACCCCCCACACACACACGCACAACCCCACACCACTCAACATTGGGACACGCACGCCCGCCTTTGGCACATCCATCCACACCTTAAATACCCAAATCAAAAAATAAATGGTAAACACTGGACGATCCCATTCCCCCAGAGCCAACATGGCCCCGTGTCCAGGGCGACTCTATCGAAAAATGCTGATGATATGATATTTAGAATATTCTTTTTTTCTCAGCCAGGGATGTTTTCCCAAGCATTGGGGTCTCAAAATTCCTGCAGAGCATGGCAAATATTTATTTAATGCTTTGGAGCGGACAGCCGATAGCCAGACATGCAAACCGGGGTGGAGGTACTGGCAATACTAGTTGTTTGCCCTCGCCGAGGGGGTATGGCCTTTGAGGCTTCGTCTTCCCCATTGTTTTGGGCTTGGCAACAACAAAGTTGCCTCTGCTGCTTAGTTAATTTCTGGTCATCAGCTGCAGAGGCCTTTGTTTGGCTTGCAGACAATGGCATTGCACCTAGGAAAATATCAAATAAGTCTGCATTTGAAAAAAAACCATTCATAGACTTCAAAAAGAGTAAAACAAAACTTATGTAGGATATATTACCTTAGTGGTTTATCTAACTTCAATAAGTTTACTCTCTCAAGTAATTAGAATTAGATTGTTATTTTAAACGGATCTTTTTTTAATGCATGAAAGTAATAAAATTAACATTCGAAATGTCTAAAAATATAGGAATATTAATAAAGATCAATCAGTCTTACAATCATAATCATAGCAAACGATATTAGGCTGAAATGATTTTCTCTTAGTGTGCTGACTAAGCTGCAAACCTTGGAAGAGCTCCAAAGTGCCAGCAAACACAACAAAAGGGGCGTTTTTTTTTTCAGAGGCGTGGACAGTCTATTGTGAAAGTGTGTCTAGTTTTAAGTGCTTCCAGCGTGTATAAATCACATTGTTGAGCATTTTTACCGATGACAGAGAGCGGGGCAGGTAATGTCTGCGCATAAAAGTATGCAATAAAATATTTTGTTGCCGCCAGACGTTTTAAGTGGATTTTGTAGACCACAAAATGGCTTAATAGGCGAGGAGGTGAGGGCACCGAAACTTTGGGTTTCATTAGCATTAACGGGCGGTGGTTGGCTTGTCAACACGCCCACATCCTGGGCCCCACGACCCACGACCCATGGCGCACACGGCCCACGACCAGAAACAATATTTATGTGCAGGTTAACACGGCACCGACATGTGGGTGGGGTGGCGAGTGTGTTGTGTGAGTGTGTGTGTGTGTGTTTGGGTCTGTTTGCTCACAAACCTGATTACAAAACTCATAAAGTCGCCATGAAATTCAAACAATGCGTTACGTGCATCGAATGCCAAGAGCCGCACAAAGGACAAAATGAGGAGCTCTCCGCCACACACACACTCACAATCACGTCCGAAGGACCCATGCATAAACAACATTTCTCTTTGACCCAAGGAGTTGCGAGCTGCGAGCTGAGAGCTGAACGCTGAGCGCTGGAAGCTGCGAGAGGATGTGTGAAGGCCCGTTTATTACATTTTGATTATTGCAATCTCGTTTCTCAGGTCCCGAGCACATCAAAGGATCTCCAACTGATTTACAGTTGCCAAAACTCTGCGAATAAAAAAAAAAAGGAAAACGAAATGGAAAATGGAAGCTGCGCCCAAGAAATCAAATCAGCAGTTGGAGCAACTTTAAAAGCATTTTAACTGGCGGCCAACGCGGAATATAAATATAAATATAAATATTTATGCGAGTGGCCCGCAAAACGATTTGTTAAAAGCGGTTCTTACTTGTGGATTATGAATACTTTGCTTGAATTTAGCTGACAGCAGAAAATTATTACACAATGATTAATATTTATTTGGCCCGGGCTACTGAGCAGCGTTTCCCGGCGGAGTTTCAGTCCCGAGTCCAGAGGCCGAAGTGGCCACAACAAGTGACAATGTGCTGAATATAAACATTTTCCTGCTGCTCCTCCTCCTCTCCAGCGTCTCCCTCATCTTGAAAGCCGCTCAAAAGGGCATTTAATTTAGATTTATGCCCTGCACGGCATTGTGACAGGAGGAAAGCAAACACAAGCCGGCGTGTCCTGCGAAAATTATGATATTTGCCATCTTCTGAGGCTGTGGCTGCTCTGCTCTGCCTGGTTGCCTTGCCCGCAGCCTGATAAGTTATCGAACAATAAAATAGCCTCAGCCGCAAGTTGCGGGGCCCCAGCAAAATAAGGATATGCGCAAATAAAACGGCAATAAATCAAAACGATTGACGATCTCATGATGCGGCTGGCCCCAGCGATTAAGGCCTCACTGCCACTGCCATTGCCAATGTCGAGATTTTCCCATATAAATCGACTTGGGGTCGAAAAGTGATTTTGATTGTTATTTGTTTGCCAGCCGGCAGCGTCTTAGTTAGCTGCCTGTCGACTCTCGTCTTGACAAGCAATTTATGGCGATATATCCAGGATCCATAATTTATGCCCGACTGCACGAGAATCACTGCAGCGGAAGTGCGAATCCGAATCTGAATCGGAATCCGAAACTGGAATTTGGCGGAGCCACTGCCACTGTCAATAAGGAAACTTCATTATAAATTACCCAACTGACAGTTGCAGGCAGACGCCGGAGAATAATAATAATAATAACAGCCGAGTCAGCCATGGCAAAAGTTAAAAGCCAAGGAAAAACTCCTCGTCAGCCATTGTGAGCTGAGTGGTGGCTCTTACCCACTCCGGAGATTGTTTCAATCTGCTTAAGCATCGACCAAGTCTATGTTGGTGGAATCGAAGACCCTAGCTCCAGGCACCCGCAGGCAATCGTCCATGCAATCCGGATCCGCGGAGTGTCCCGCCCAGTGAAAGCGATTGTTGTGTTAAAAATTGCTGTATAATTGTGCGGAAGTTGGTCGCTGGCATTTGTTGCTGCACTCGAAGCGGAGAGAACGGGACTATGGAAAATGTATAAAAAAGAAGAAGGGGGTGTACCCATGAATCACATAAAAAGCAAATGTCGCATCGTTAGGTTAAAAGCTTTATGCAAATGCTCCTCCCTCCTGCTTATCATATTCTCTTTGCTGGTGCGCTGAAAACTGAATGAAAATTATATTGAACACGGACACGGAGATTGCATTGAAAGTTGGGTTGGCTTGCCCTCTATATATAAGTACAACCTATATCGGCGGGGGGCGGCATGGAATGTGCAACTAAGCTGAAGCTTCTGCAATTAGATGCAATTGTTTGAGAGGCAGTGTCGTTCAGCTGAGCACTTGCACCCGCTAGGCACTTATTAACCCCTCTTATCGGAATTATTATTATCAGGAAATCCTAAGCTCGTGGCAAGTGGCTCGAAATAATTAGTCATGGTCATTTTACAGCATATGCTGATGCAGATCAATTGCCCACATGCATTGAACAAATAAAATCTGGGAAAATACCCGATAAATATAAAACAACGCTTTTATTGCTGCTGTGACTGATTGTATGTATTTAGAGCATATCGAAAATATTGTAAAATATCGAATAATGTCGCATTTCTCTTTGAAAAATAGATTTTGTTGAAAAAATATCCTACAAATTTATCATTTCTACTGATTATATTTAAAACATCTTAAAAACATCTTGATAACCTCTTAACAATTATTTCTTTCAATGCATTTACTACATATACTTCACAAAGATAGTTTAAACTAAGTTTCTCTCTTTTTTGGCACAGTCGGATATATCAAAAAGAATATCGATTGATCGCATATATATCGCAACGGTATAATATAGATTTATGTATCGACCTTCGTCAAATACCGGTACAGTCTCGAAATATCGATAATTTTAGCCATCCCTAATTCGAGGTCTAGTTGGCTTCCTTTAAAAAACACAAAAATCAAGTACCGTTTATAGACTTGGAATTTGTAGTGCTCTCCTCGGAACAACTTTGGTTACGATCAATATTATATGAAATATATTTTATATGAAATATATTTTATCTACCCGAAAATTTCTCCTAGTTCGTCTTAGTTTTCCTGTGCAGATTAACCTAGAGTGCTCAGATTGTTTGACTCGCCCGCAATTGTTTGTGTGAAGTGGACTTAAATTCAATTATTGTTTATACACATCCAGAGCTATCCCATCATAATCTGAGACAAGCAGTAGCTGATTGCCTTCGGGGCCGGGGCAGGGGCAGGGGCATGGGGCGCAATTAAACTGCCTTGTCCGCACATTACCGCTCACGTTTTATGGCGGCCGTTTTAAAAATATTGAAAAAAGCGGCAGGCACGAAATTGAAACGCCTGCCAACAAGCACCATGCTCCGCAGTCTCTGCTTTATTGGCACCCAACCACCTTGGGCTGGGGAGCTGGGGCAATATCCTGCAGATGGCTGCGGTCAGTGGACATTAGGAGCCGGAGGACAACCAACCGGTGCCGGTGGGCGCCGTGGGCAAGGCCAGGATCACGGGCGTCCGGATACGGGCATTGTACATGAGATGGCGTCATTAAATACACATTACCAGGCCGGCGGGGAGAGGAGGCACTCCGACGATAAAGGAACAACAACCGCCAAGCAACAGTCGGCCAGCGGGAGAATGGCTATTAAAAAGCAGCCCCGGCCCGAAGATAGACATGGCCGGCAACAGTGGCAGACATAACAAATTACGGCATTTCGACAGGCGGAGAGGGCTGTAACACAGTGTTGTCCATTGGGCTACTTTCAAGCCAGAACTGGCTAGGTTTAATGGGCAATATCGAAAAAGTTTCCCAGCTTAGTAGGTCGCCAAAAAAAAATGTTATTTTAAAACCAGACTTGTCTATTGTTATGTTCATGTGTTGTAATTTAAAGAGATTTTTAATTTGTCTTAAATACAGAGGTTACTTAATAAGGTCTCTTCGGTGTTCTACAAACTAATATTTAATTAGAAAGCTACACGAACTTACCTTTTCCTTTAGTTATTCATATATTTATTTTATTTACATTTCATAATCTTTAATTGGCACCACTGAAGTAGCATCATCATGGCCTGTGGTTCGATGGTCGGTGTTCAGTTTCAATTGTGCCGGCAAACGTGACTCCAAATTGGCTGCCAGCGAATAATTCATACGAAACACTTTCGCACCGTGCGCCTTGCTAATGGCAATCGCACCGCCCCAGGCCATCAGCCATCAACCCACCACCCACATTCCCACAACCCAGACCCAGACCCAGACCCACTAGAACCCACGGAGCGATATGGCCCATGTAACCCCACGATTGCATTTACAGCAAATTATTTATGGCTGCGACAGACACGAACAGGAAGCGAGTAGCGCTGCCAACTCCACGTCCATCAATATTTTATGAAACCCTGTCTGCAGGACGCTCGTCGATGCTCGCAGCCCCAAGAAGTGGATGGGAGTTCGGGTCCTTGGAGCAGGACGAGGATATCTGCTTACATGGCTGCCTCCTGCCGGCTGCCTGGCTGTCGATATCCGGTTAGATGAGTATCTAAATTGCCTTTACTGTTGATGAATTAGCGCCGGCTGCCTGCCGCTGCTATCTGCGTGGAACGGGGTGTAGTGCATGCGGCTGGCCTGCACAACACAGATAAGCGTCCCGGTGGGTGCAAATTTCAATTTGTTCTCAATGATTTTTTGCTCTCGTCAAATAGGCCGGCAATCTAGGGACCCTGCTCCCCAGAAGCTCAAGTGAAAGCAAAGAGGTGTGGCAATCGATCAAGTGGGGGAAGTTGGCAGGGCAGCATATATTGTTTCTATAATTATACCGTTATCGCACAATTGTGTAGCAGTATTCGTTGAATTCTAGGAAAATGACTCAGAGAAAGCAGCTTAAGTAGGGGATTTTACAAGTAAATAGAAAAATATATTTAGTTGCTTGTAGTTAATACATATATTTATATTTTCTTTTGACTTTGTTTCCCATAATTAGAATTTCTTTCTAAATATTTCAAGTATTTTAACTGTAATTTCCCCTGTAAATTTTAATTGATCTATATCTGAAAGTAATATTCGTTCACACAACTGGATACTGGGCTAGCGAGGCCACGCCGCACATATTGCCGGCGTTGCGCGCCAATCTCAAGTAGCCATCCTCGCCCCAGGATGTGCCTTGAGAGTTCTTGATCAGCCAGTAATCGCCCCAAATCGGATCTGTTCCAAAGCCCACAACCATCATGGAATGTTTGAGATTAAGCCTATCTGTTGTGCAATTCTTTATATTCAAAACGCCGCCGCCATACTCTTCATACTCTTGATAGAGGTGATTGATGGATATGGCAACAGGTCCAATATTGTAGACCACTTCGGCTAACTCCTTTTCGTCGCCAATCTTGAGGGTGAAATAGCCTTCTGCTCTGGGTCCACTGCTTCTGGCGCTGTACCGGCAGCTGCCAGTTTTGGGTTCGTAGGTAGGATACGAATCCAGAGACGCAATTCCATGATACCTGGTATAGTTGAAGGCCACGCTTACCCAGCCACCACTGCATCCGTTGTTGGGATTTGGCACGCAGTCCACTAGGTGCTTTTGGGACAACGGTACCAGCTGACCGTTTTTCTTGGCGAGATGCGCCTCCAAAACCCCCGATGAGGAGAAGGACCAGCAACTCAAGCACTGGGTACCCTGGTTTCCAACTGGGGAGATGTAGCCTGAGCGGCGCCAGTCAATCCCCTCAGTTATCTCATCGTAGCGCTTGTAGCTCGTCGGGGTATTCAAAGCCGTTTCGGGCTCGACGGGCGGCGGTATCAATGAGCGATACGAGTATATCACTTTTTGATCGGTGTCGGAGAACTCGTTCAGCCTCATAAAATAGGAAGCTTCGCCCACGTCGAACTTCAGGTTGTGATTTCGCACAGCCTCCACCTTCTCGTCGTACAGCCCTCGGTGATATTTGTCGTTAAACGTGTACTGTTTGTTGTACTTTCTTTTGAAAGCAGCCCAGTCCGCATCGCTGACCAGGGCAGCACCCAAGTCCACAAGTTGCAGAAGGGAAAGTGCAGAAAGTACCAGCACTCGAAGGAGGAATCCCATTGCAAATTAGAGAGTCTATTCGGCGATCAACAAAAGCTGACTGCCACCTTGAAACGCGCAACAAGCTGTTGTGACCGATCAGTAAGCGAGCTCCTTATCGTCCGGGGTTATCGCTGTGAAGCGCATGCCGCATTCCCCTTTCACCACATTCACGACCCATGCTTCTGAGAACAATTCATGAACATTTTTCAAACGAATCAGAATTGCAATTAAATTAAATAAATTTATCAGTTGGGAAAGCCACTAGTCACCTTGATAAAAATAAGTTTATTTTAATTATTGCACAATTAGGTATAACAAAATATCAACAAGTATTTAAATTTAAAAAATGCTAGAGTCAACTCTGTCAAAATATTAATTAGAAATCGTTTACCAAACGGGATATTGTGCAAGAGTGGCCACTCCACACATGTTCTCGGCGTTGCGAGCCAGTCGCACGTATCCGTCTTCACCCCAGCCCTTGCCAAACGAGTTCTTGATCAGCCAGTAGTCACGTCCCTCGGGATCTGTTCCAAAGCCCACCAAAAGCATGGAATGTTTGAGATAGAATCTACCATTATTGCAGTCCGGTACGCTCAAGATGCCTCGGGAATACTCGTAAAACTCTGTGTAAAGATGATCAAGGGATACCGTCACAGGTCCAATATTGTAGACGACTTCAGCCAACTTCTTTTCATCTGGTTCGAGAATGTCGTAGCCCCTCGGTGAGCCCATGCTGTTCCTTTGGTTGAAGTGACAGGTTTCATTTTTGGGTTGGTACACAGAATAGGTTTCCAAAGGGCTGATTCCATTATCCTTGGTATAGTTGAGGGCGTAACTCACCCAGCCCCCTTCGCATCCGCTGTTTCTACTAACGCAGTCCAGAAGGTGCTTTGCGGACACTGGCACTAGATTACCGGATCTCTTTGCCAGATGTGCCTCCAAAAGTCCCGATGTGGAGAAGG